>JAASAO010000888.1:0-56880 GCA_017311375.1 Mytilus coruscus | reverse complement strand
TATTAAAACATTATATCACTGGTAAATATCGAAGACTCAAATATGTATGGTTTCATTGTCCAATATATTATAACAATTTCTCTATAAATGTTCTTTTATAAATAAAATTCTGTATAAGGTATTGAGTTTAGATAAATGATCTAGGAACATTGCCTAATAGTCAGTACAGCTGTTGTATATAGTATGCGTTTGACCCGCCTACCAATATTATGTTAACATTAGTTAGGAAAGCTTAGGGAAATTGTCAGTACAACTGTTTTAAGTAGACTAAGTATTTGTTTCACCCGTCAATCAATAGTAGGTTTGCGTGTGTAGGCGTAACTTACCACAATTGTTGCGTGTAAACTATCATTAAAATGCTTCATGAAAGCGATACTTAAATGACAATCGAGAGCAAACATTTAAATTTTGTCGTGCATGTATTACAACGTTGTATGAAGTTTTAAAGAATTCTGAACTTTTTCTTTGTTTCATGTTTTGTCCAAATAATGGATATTTTGAAATAATCTTTATACTGGTTTATTAAAAAATTGACAGTCAGCATAATAAAAAGATTACTATTATGTTAAACATTAACTATGCGGAATCATAGCCTTAACTCAAGGCAGGTCATTGCTTAACATAGCCCTCTTCTATTAATATAATACAGGTGTAATTACATGAGATGTTTAATTAGTTTGAATACACTAATTTGTGATTAATAAAGATAGAAAACAATGTGAGCTTTCAAGGGAACCTCACCTGATAATTAAATTCATCTTTAAAACCCCCAAGGTTAATCAATACAGTCTTAGGTTCATCCACTTCCGTTTTGATGTAGACATTATTTCAAATTGAGTACTTGATGAAAAAAACAAACTTCACATTGTATTCAAGTTTAAATGCACATTAAAGGAATCCGATGTTCTTAGGTCAGGTTTAGGAATTTTTGTCAGATGTTCGGACTCCTCGGTTTTTTTCCTACGATACAGTGTTAAATATTTTGCCCCATAACACCCATTTTTCTTTTCATATAACACTTCAATAGCTCATAAAAGGTCATTTACCAAAATTTAAACAGATTCTAGACTTCTTTTCTTTCCATTTGAGACCCAAATAATACCAATGCAAATATAAGGTAAAAGTCCGAGTCAGCCTTTTCCCGCCATATTTAAAAAATTAAATATCGCAAAAAGGAGCTCCATAACCTATCAATATTTTTAGCTTATTTTGTTTCTTAACTAATGTTCTTCCGACTTATAGTATCAATTTCAAATTCTAGGTTTTTTGAATTTCACCCAAGTACATCCTTAAGTGATATCTTAAAATATAAGTCAAAGGTAACATATAATACCCAGTCAATATATTACACCACTGACTAGGTTAGAGGGAGAAATGAGTGCGTTTAAAAGGGGTATAGTTTCGTAATTTGCCCCCAACCCTACATAAATAAAAATTAAATAAAAAAAATAAAATAATAGAAAAAATATAATAATCTTTCACTAAGGATAAGCATTTAATTTGTGTTTAATTTTGTCAAAATAAACTTAAAAACATCACTAATGTATCATTTGCTTGCAAGTCAATTTTTCAACCTCATTTGAATCCCCGTTCATACGACCACTTTCGGCAATCGACGGAGTCATCTCGATGGTTAATTAGATGGCGTCTAGTCTAAAACTCACACGAAATACTGATACATTAATTGACCATTATTAGTCAATGCATTGTTTATTGTTTTTTTTTTGTAATTTTTGTTATTTGGATAAATGTTTTAAGATATAATAAATCAAATATGAGAATTTGAGTCAAATCAGTGAACATGCATTTGTCAGCTAATGTCCCTTTAAATGACAAAACTTATTTTTTCCCATTTCCCATTTGCTTGTGAAAATATGGTTTTAAACAAAAACGCAATTACACCACAACGATGATAACTTAACTTGTTGCAAGACAAATAACGAACATTCAAAAAAGTATCACACCTGCTTCACTTATCTTCCTGTGTTAAGGATGAATTTTACGAATTTACACTTTTATCCTAATGTATATACACTTTTATCCTAATGTATATACACTTTTATCTCAATGTATATAAGTAACACAATAACACAAATTAATCGAGCACTTACCCAATGGTGTATGTATTTGCATCACCGAGCAAAGTATGAATAACTCCGATGGCAACCACATCATTAAAACGTTCCAGACTATAAAATATTAAGGAAGTTTATAGTCATTTAGGTCAGTGTAATTATTATCGTATTTGTTTTGAAATATATACTTGTACTTTAAATTCAAATTCACTGTCGAGTAAACTCATTCCTTTGTACTATGTATAATCTATGGTTACATGTAGTTGAAGAGACGTATAGTCATTTAATTTACTTTATATTTGCAAGTCAAATATTGATAAATTTTTTACTCAATCTTCCTTTTATTTCTCACAATCACAGAACCAATAATTGAAAGTTCATGAAATTGTATTTTTTTTTTTTGTACATGAGTATTCTTCATGATGAAGGGAAGTCCAGAAAAAGCGCTTCGAACGCAACACGTTTATAAAGTGTTAATTTTTTTATCACTGATCGATACCACTGTTGCATGGCTGTTACATTGTGTAGCCCCCGAGGGTATCATCAGCTCATAAGTCGGTGCTCCGGTAATCACATGATTTATAAAATGTTTTTGCAATCAAATTCGGTTATTTTTAGGCCCATTTTAATCATATAGATCTATATAGATGTGTTTAGGTAGCTAGCATTCATTAGTTTTCATTTTATGTATATGAGGTTTCTTAAGAAAGTAAATCGAGAAAAGCGCTTCGCACGGAACAAATTTGTGAAGTATTATTTTCATTTTTCTAGCACTTGGTACCGCTTCTCATGGACTGCTTGTCCTGAGGGTAATACCACCATTAGCTTAGTAGTCGGTACTTCCGCACCACATGCTTTATAACATTATTTTTTCGATTAAATTTTGTTATCTTATGCCCCTTATGAGTGTTTAGTTAGCTATACGTCATTGAATTTTATCTTTTGTTTGTTTACGGGAGTTCATTATGAAGGTAAATCCACAAAAGCGTCGGTCGCCTAAAGATCTATAAAATGTTATTTTCATTATTTTTGTTAAATGTGATCATTACCATGATTACAGAGACTAATAATTCAACTTAAAGTATCCAACACCTTTCAATTATATATTGATTCAAAAGTTATTCAACCAGACGCATCGCAGTTCATTTAAAAATCAGTTTAAACGAATTTATCAGATCAAGCAGAATTATAATATTTTGTTATGTAAAAAGTTTATTATAGAAAATTCAGAACTTAAATATATTACGTATAATATTTGTATTTTAATAACGAAAGAATGATTTTATTAGGAAGTCCCTTCTTTTCTTGAGGTAAACAAAGAATTGTTAATCTATCAAAATCTACCTAAATTGTAACTTAGTACCGTATTGATATAATTTGGCACGATGCAATATAAGGATGCATTTGTTAACCCAAATAACTGTACCAAAGTATACTGCATCGACTAGATCTGTTATGTGTGTGTGTAGGGAAACTATGACAAATGATTGTGATTTACGACAGAGGGGTGTAACGACATACAACTTTAAGAAAATATGTTGTCCAGAGACAGAACCTTCCTAAAATTGTTTTTTTTTTTTTTTACGAAGAGGCATCAAAATATATTTAAAGTTGATTGAATTGTAAAATAGAAAATATTGGGTACACATCAGGGAGACAACTACCCAACGACAAATATAACCAACATACATCTAGAGGTCAGCATACAGTATCAACAGTAGAAAGGTGTATATACAATAAGTCAACCTTTAAATAAATTTAAAAAAATCAAACTAACATTATCCATTTATATGTCAATGAAAGGAGTCATTGGGTGTGTGATAATGAGAAAGCAACCAAAACAAACACATTAAAAATAGGAAAAGACATGAAAATGGCAATTACACAATGTATATAATTACTGTCTTTAAATGGCACGTGTTTATAGCACTGTGTCCAGCTGTGTCCGCGTGTAGCCCATGTTTCTTGAAATTTTATATATTAATTGCACTGTGGCCAGCTGCGTCCACCTGTAGCCCCTCTTACTTAAATTTTAATATATAAATTGCACGGTGTCCAGCTGTGTCCGCTTGTAGCCAACAGTTTCTATAATTTTTATATAGAATTAACGTTGTGTCCACTTGTGTCCACCTATATCCCCTTGTTTCTTAAATTTTATATAGGAGTTGCACAATTTCCATTTGTTACCCATATTTCTTTAATATCTATATAGATATAACGTTGGGTCCAGATTTGTACTCATATATTTATCCCATACATCGATTGAGTTTATAAGTGTCCGTGAATCCCCGGACACAAAATTCATGCTAACTATATTTTGCACCAGAAATAGGACATATCTATCATGCATTGTAATTGTTAATCTATATATTTGTCGAAAATGGGCAGTTGATCATTTTACGTAGCTAGTCATTTGATATGATTAGTAAGTGTTTCCATGATACCATGACAAACTGCATTTACGTGCGTTTACTACCAAAGATAAACGTGCGTTTACATCTTACAAAATTAGAAGACGTGCATTTTCACGTTTAACGCGGAGATAAACGTAAAATTAAAGTAAACGCCCGTTTACTGTTTATGTCTACTGAAATTTTGGGGTTAACGCCTAGTTAACGGGGCGTTTATATGAAGTGCGCCTGATTGAACGCCGCGTTAACTTTTCCACCTGTTTATATGAAATGCTTGGTCTGCACCCATTTGTATGCATCACGCGTCATAAAGACCATCGCACATCAGCGAAAAGACCCTCGCATTTTGACGCATACCATCGCACTTCAGCCTGGCCATCGCACTTCAGCGTCTCCACCGCACTTGCGAGTCGTACATATATATATCTCCTAGTTAATACGATATGTCATGCTTGCAGTTCCTATCATGATTATCTTGAAAGAAGCTACTGCTTCCCAAGTGGTTCAGTTGATTCTTTAAAGCTTACTTTAAGCAACATTAATAGTATCATACATGTAGAGCAAGAACTGATTACACTTTCCGGATTACCTGAGTTACCCCGGTTTCTGGTGGGGTTCATATATCTCAGTCTTTGGTTTTATATGTTATTTTTTGTTATTGTTGTTGTCCTTTCCTTTCCTGTTTTTTTTTTTTATTTTACTATAATGTTGTCTGTTTTGATGTCCCTCAGTATATTCTTTCTCTTTGTTAACTGTCGACATGGGTGGATGGTCATTATATTTGAAAAAAGTTGAATATTTTATCAATTTGTCTACATATTTATGATGGACGTGCACCAACGTTTAGCCATTTAGACTTCGTTTTCCGTGTGATTGCATGCTGCAAAAACGAAGTTCACAATATGTGCTTAAACTGTCTGATAGTCATAACCATGGTGCAAACAATGTTCAGTATATTGTATAAGTTTGTAACATACATAAATAAACGGTATATTATTCAACAAATGAATGTGGCCAGGTCAGTACGATAGAAGTGTACAAAAGATTGAAGTATCTCAAATTTAAAGCTCGAGTCCGATTCTTTCATTTTGTGCAGTAATAAATATAGTAAGCGGTCCATTACATTTATGCGCATTACCATTGTCTTTGCGCGCACATGTCTTTTATTTCCGTTTTACATATACCATTATATAAGTAAACATAAAAGTTTTGGGAAAATGTCAAGAACAATATATTTTATTAAAGATGTTGTGTAATATAAAGAACTAATTTGTCGGATCATAAGTTAGTACAGTCCTATAGACTCTTTGTGAGGAGAGGTAGTCTGCAGTTTTTTTTTTTTTTTTTATATTTTATTCGTTTTTAGTCTTATTGTATATACTATTTACCAACCGTAGATCATTTATAATTTGAATTAAATCACCCGAACTTATTGTTGTGCTCAATAGATGACAGTAGCACTGTACATGGTACATGGTACATGGTACAACGTACACGTTTACCTAAATCAGATTAATGTAGGAAATATATATCCTTAGTTGGTATCTGGAACTTACCCCAACATTTGAAAATATAAATTCATTTTTTCTAACAATTTGAAACAAAATACAAACTATTAATAATTAATAACTGGTAACATAGGTGTATTCTTTGAATGACTACATCCTTTGATCTACAAACAAAAGACAAACAACACGCTTATTCGTATATCATTCCTTTTTAAATCAGTAATAAGAAACCTCAAACTACGAAAGGCACCAGGATATGACAAGCTACAAAACGAACATGTGAGATACAGTAGAAGTAAACTACGTACAGTTATTCTCCGAATTTTTAATGCAGTGAAACAATTTGGTCGTATTCCTTCGTGTTGAAAGCATGGTACAAAAATGTATATATTCATTTCCGTGTACAAATTAAAGCAATGAATAAGTGCAAACAAGTGCCCGAAAGCGACTTTTATTTACCTCTTTGGAAAATAATTCGATCCCAAATTCACAACAGCAATGTTTTCTAAATGTACTTAGTTGTATTGCTGCTTCTTTAACTTCCAAGAAACTTCATATTACCTTTTAGAATTAGGCTTCTAATTGTACGTTACGTTTTTGGACAGTTCCCGTACGCGTGCGTTTGATACAGTCTGACATAGTGGCCTTATTTACAAACTGTTCCGCTCGGGATAAATTAACTATTACAAGTGAATTATAATTGTTAACGCGATATAACAGGTGCCGTTTACCATGATTACGTCAATAAAGATGTATCAGTACCCTTCAAAATGCAGTCAGGCGTCAAACAAGGGTATTTACTATTGGCAGTTCTATACTTGGTTTACCTGAATGACCTATCAAATGAGCTATTATTAGTTGTTATTGGCTTTGAACTAGCTGTCAGTAATTGCAAGTACCCTCAGATCTGTAGTTGATGTCTTTTTTGTTGCGAGGGATGTATAAATACCCTGCGACGTCCGGTCTGTGTTCTTGCTAGATGTTTTTGTATCGATCTGAAGAATTGAGCCCTCTTCAACGGATTTTTATAGTTTGTTCTTATGTTGTACTGTTACACCACTGTCTGAAGTTGGGGGAACGTTGGCGCCTTCAAACATTCTAAATGTGCCTGTCCCAAGCCAGGAGCCTGTAATTGAGTGGTTGTTGTTTATTGCTGTTTCACATATTTGTTTTTTGGTTTATTATTTTTGTATAGTTTGTTTTTGTGTTGTGCCGTTACACCATTCCCTTATGTTAGGGGAAAGGTTGGCGCCTTCAAACATGTTTGACCCCGCCACATCCTGTATGTGCCTTAGATTTCTTAATTCAATTGTGTCATATTTGTCATGTCGGGCCCTTTTATAGCCTTTGATAGCCGACTATACGATGTTTTTCTCATTGTTGAAGGCCGTATGTTTGCCTATAATTGCTCACACCCACTTCATTTGAACTTTAGTGGATAATTGTTTCATTGGCATTCATACCACATCTCCTTATTTTTATATAGCCAAGGCTCCGTGTTGAAGGCCGTACATTGACCTATAATGGTTTACTTTTATAAATTGTTATTTGGATGGAGAGTTGTCTCATTGGCACTCACACCACATCTTCCTATATCTATATATGATTTCCCACACGTTTGAAAAGAAAACATACTTTGTACCACAATTCCTTATTTTCATACAGAACTGAAAACACACAGCCTCTTACTATATGATCGATGAACTGAATTGATTAGTGTCAATTTCATATACAGACTGTTTTCCTAATTAAGCCTGACCATTACATGTTTTCTGCTTGGCACACAGGATGCACTCTAGGACATTTCAACACCAGAGCACTGTTTTGAAGTTCTTAACGAAGGATTTTCTTTTCTACAATACTCTAAACTGTAAATAGTTTTCCGTCCAAAATATAGAGTGACATTTTTATTTTATGATTTCAAAACTTTATAATTGTATAAATGTATGCAGGTTGTCTTTTGTCAATCTCTTATAGGAGGAAATAAACTATGAGAATGAATCCAAATGCAAGGTAATTCAAATCATATTCTGTCATTTGCAATAAATAAGATCTTTTTAAATGTTTCCTGTTTGTTTCAAATGAAGTCATCTTCTTTTGTGATGAAAATTGATAAAAAAGAAAACTTGTAAGTCTTGTTGAGTGCTCACTGTAAGTATGTAAAATATAACTAACATAAGAGATAAATTTACTTAAGTAACGCTTGAGGATTCAAAAAATGTTTATTCAATCACACAAACAAGCACATAGCTATATACAAAGATAAAAAAACAAAAGCACATACACATTAAAACACATAAACTGAATTTTAAAATCTTATTATTTCTTTTATGGTTTTGATTTTTAAATGTTAAACAGCAGCATTAACTTCCATTTCGGTAATTTTATTTAAAATCATTCAATACAACATATTTGATTTATTTGTTTCAGTGTTTTTTACTTTTAAGTTGGTATACAATTTTTCTTATTATTGCATTCCGCTTCAATTACAAATTGTATTACAAAATTATATTTTAAAGATGCAAAATAATGATGATCTTTAAACTATGGTAACCTTTTTCATTATAATATAAATGTTGTTCTAATACAACACCCAATCACTAAAACAACATCTATTCTATTTGTTTTGTTGGCATTCGAGGAATAGATATCTTATAAAATGTGAGATTCCAAGAAGACAGATTAAAATATAGTCAGGTATTGTTAAGCATTAAAAACCTCTTAAAAATTGGAAGAAACAAAAACCCAATAAAATCAAAGACTCCACAATTGCAAACGTTTGTTGAAGTAAATACAAAATTAAAAATTAAATTAAACATTTAATCAGTAAAACACTTAATACTTGCATAATTTTGTTTTACTACATATGAATAAAAAAAACAAAACAAATATACATAAAAAAAAAATAAAGCAAATTAAAGGCATTTTTATTTGTGAATCTCTTTATATACAATTTAAATTCAACCACATTATACGAAATTAAGAATACCTATCAAATATAACTTTTAATAATTATTTAAATGTACGTTAAACTGTGATAACTATTTCCGCAGACATATGGACGAACAGACAAAGGTAAAACAGTAAACCCCTTCATTCGAACAAAAAAGAGCAAAACAAACCAACATAATTTTTTTTTTATATTAAACAGTGCAAGTTAGTTAATGATACAAGACTTAGAAAGAAAAAAAAACAAACAAACTTTAAGATAATTATACTAAGTTTAATAACTGATATGACACCCCTTTACTGATACAGCTAAGACTAATACTGCTTACTTTTAGTGATTTATTATTATTTGACCCCCCTCCCCTCAAAGAAAAAACAAAAAAAAAAAACCCCAAAAAAACGAAAAAACCCAAACAAGCATGCCAACTCCAGTACAACTAAAACCAACTACTATCTTCCTATATTATGAAGTGACGGTTCGTGAATCATATTAAGAAATACTAGCTGGTATTATTGGATAAGGTTGTTTCTTTCAATACACTCAATGTATATGGAGAAAGACACATGACAAATTTCCTTCATTATTTTTATGAATTTACAGAGGTTTTGTTTTAGTTCTCACAGTTTTGACACGTTTATCGGAATTTCAATTTGAGAATATTACAGTTAATAATATATCTATTGCCAATTTATTATTTTTTTCCTTTTTCGTGTGGGCATACCATGAGATAATGAAATTCATCCCTATGCCACTTTTACATATAAGTGACATTTTTTCTCTTTCTTAAATGTTTGTAATATTGTTTAGAATCAGTTTATGTCACACAGAGGTAAGATGCACTGTATCAAACACCTTCTAAAAGTCTAATAAAAGATATTCTTTATCTTATATCTTACTATTTCATAGACGGAAACTAGAAGACACATACAGATTGCACATGTATATGAGCATACTGAAATATGCGGTTAGAAACAGTTACATACAAATTGGTGAACGTGTTTGCCGTCGATTTCAAAGACTCATTTATAATTTGGTAGTCTGAAGTTGTCTTTATTTAAAGACTTTTAATACAACTTAGTATTTCATTCTTTCTTGTGGGCATATTAAAGGTTTACATATTGTATTTGGTAATTGTACTTCTGACTGAAGCCTTTAAGCGTCACGAGCCATCATGTCGACTTTATTTGCATTCAACTAATTTACAAAATGTTTATTTTTCTATACTATTTTAGCATAGGTGAAAGAGCAGTGGCAAAATTTGCAAGGAATACCGGGTTTGAACCTCGCCTGGTAAAAAGGATATTTACAAATAAAACGATTAATTGATTGATTGGCTTTTTCTTTACATCGCTTCAGCGGCGGCGACCAAATACAAAGAAATGTAAAGTATACGTCAAAAATAATTAATCAAAAGACCATATTCTGTCTACCATTTAAAGTACCAGTATTGAGTACAAATGGTACAAATGTGCGATGTTAAAAAATTTAAACGTGATATACATGCAGCATAATTATATTCGTACAAGAATAAATAAGAGATATGAACAAAGTTAAAAATTAATATATCGTTTCAATATTTAAAAAAAGGAAGAAGACTATAATTGACAATGAGACAAATATGAATCAAAGACCAACTGACGTAGATGTATGCCACCACAGGTCACCGTATGACCTTTGACAATGAGAAAATTCCATTGCGTATAGTAAGCTAAACTAGCGGCTTTAAAATCCTTGTCGCTCACCAAGGTCTATTTGCATTTTCAATAATGGCTACTCTTAAACATTGTAAAATAGCATATAAATCACGGCTAAAAAAATTCTGTTGATCTTGTATTACAAATTATTTTTTCTGTTAAAAACATCGTCAGTTTAAGCGGCAGTAATTCCTCGATGTGAACAACTTACAATTTGTCCATGATGACCTATTTGCAGATCTTCTCTTGCTGGTCATGTTTGCTTTTACTTTATCTATCTATAACAGTTTCCAAGATAATAGGCAAAAACGCAAAACAAAATTACTCCTATAAAAATCAACTAACAACTGCAGCCATGAGGACCTACTAGTATTTTAAGATCTTGTCCTGCTGATCTTTTTACTATTTAGAATTATATTCTGGCCATATTAGATTATTTGTATTTCTAGAACCTATCGTGTTGATCACTTTTGCCATCTAAAGAGTCTTTCTGTCTTTTATAGTTGTTAAAAATAATATGCAAACACGCAAAAAATAGGTAAAATCATATTACTACTAGGGGGTGTTTAATGACCTTGATTACCCATGAGGGTCTCGCACGTTCGGTAAATCGTCATAAAAGGGCTATAACTTCAATAATAAGTCGACTTACAATTAAGGCCGTGTTGACTGATTTGTTGATCTTGCTTATCATTTTTGCTATTCTAAGTTTCTGTCTATCTATTATATTTTCAAGATAATATGCAAAGATGAAAACAAAATGGAAAGAATTCTTCATTTAAGGGCAAAAAAACTCCTATAAGAAGTCGTCATGATTTTTACTGTAAAAATACAAAAGGTAGGTCTCACAATCTGTACATTTTATTCTATCAGAAATTCGCTATAGATAGAGAAAATCTGATGGGATAAAAACGGTGTTCAAGATAAAAGACAAAAATTGTATTTTACCCCATGCATACGTTCTATGTTTAGCTATATCGGCCATGTTTAATGGCAGGCGGAGTCATCGGGGACACATATTTTAATCTATATACTCCAACGGTGATTGTGGCTGAGCTTGATTTTAGCCTAGTAGTTTTAGAGGAGGAGACCACGAGTTAAAGAAACTATTTTAATCATATTTTCCTGTATCCTATCAATGCATATGCGTCTGTTTCTCTTTTTGAGAAAAAACGTTTATTAACAAACATTCGGTGATACATTAATTATAATAAAATGATTGACAAAACACATTGATCGTAAATTACATATTACAATGTAAACCCCGTATATGAACACATATGTGGGCAATGAACACTAAACAATGTTTGACTATTTTCAACTACTACCAATTATTTATTTACAAGGTATCACCTGCCGTGTTAGAATATACACATTTCTTTAAAATCAAACCAAAATCACGATCCGAATACAAAATATCTATATACATATATATAAATATCATGACTATTGCATGGGTTCATGTCGTTGTTGATATATCATAATCATCTTCTGTTTTTTGTCCAAAGAAATGATCATATGTGTCTTCTCTCCCTTCGTCATTTCTTTTGTGACTTCCGAAGTCGTAAATTGTATCAACGGCATGGTTATAGATATTATCCTCTGATTCCTTGTGACGATTACTTCCTGAATGGTCGTAGACTCCTTCCTCAGATAATGCATATTGATCCTCATCGCATGTTTTCTTCCCCGTATTCCCAACAGACTTTGCAAACGCATAACCGGTAGGAGTTTTAGACAATTTTGTTCTATTAAAACCTGTGGCAGATGGATCTAATACCATATAATTATCTGCTGGTCCAGTTTCGTCGTCTCTAGTCCCATTTAAACTTGTTTCAGCTGTCTGATCCACGATCGAATATTTATCGTCATTTAGAATTTGATTATCTGATAATGTTGTGTTCTGACGCACTGCATATGCAGTATTGCTATATTTGCCATCATTTTGCATATGGCTGGACTGATTAGCGGTTAGTGGTAAAGCTATATCTTGACTTCCAATATAGTCATTTCCTCCGAGATTGTTTCTTATTTTTTCTCTTGGCTTGCTCTTGAATGTATGCCTTTAATATAAAATACGTATAGAAATATGTGTGTATTCTGATTCAAATAATTTATGTTAAAACAAATCATTTCTGTAGAATTTATCAACATAAAATCATGCATGAAGAGTAAATTGATTTAGTTCTATTGTAATAGAAATCAGCAAACATAAGTTCACCATGAAAACTTTACGGATATGAATTTAATTTATCAAATATTAACTTGAAGAAGGATTTAGGAAGTATTAAAAATCAAATATCAAGAAAATTACTTCTAACATTTTAAGAAGGAATATTTAACACCCTAAAAGTACAATTTTGTATCAACATACCTTCTAATGAGAACAACAATCAAAGTTACAACACAAACTAGAAATAAACCACCAATAACCAAGCCTACAACTAAACCTGCAAGGTGTAAAAAAAAATGATAATATGACATAGCCATATCAGTTATCGCTTGGCGGGCAAAAGGGGAATTATTGTATTTCAAAATTTGTTTTTACCAGTGACGGACAAATTACGGATTGCCCTGCGTTCTAAGCGCTAGTTGTTTTATTACTTTTTTCATGTATTTTTTTTTTTTTTTTTTTTTTATACATTTCACCTAGTTAAGCTTTCCTCTTAAAACCCATATTTTAAGATTGCAAACATTTACTGCAGACGTTAAAAACAATCTTGAAATTTTTGCAAATATATTAACTTGCTCAAACATTGGCTAAATGTTGAGAGAAAATGTTGTGAAACCATGGGCAATGTCTTAATTTTTGTCTTTAATGCGTTCTCGTGTCACTTTTCTATTCTTTATAACCGATGTGTTTCCTATGTCTAAAAGAACATGCATATCAAGAGTTGTTACCTGTACACCAAGGATTTGACTAATTCTTTATAAAAATATTTTGAGTAGGTTTCAGTAGTCTCTCATTTACAACAGTTGGTATGGCGGTCTTAATTTTTGTAAGCTATATTTTCATCAGATAACGACATTGAACATGTTGAGCGATAAAATTCTTATAGAAGAAATATGGTAACGAAATGTTATTTAAATGATAATACAAACATACAATAAACATAATAAAGGACAGGACTGGTTTTAATAATAATTTCCAATTGTTTGAGATTTACCATACTTGGTTCATGTTTTACTTCTGTAAGTCAATAGACAATTTTTGTGTATTATCAATAGAGGGTAAAACAAAGACTTTTTATTTCTTAAACCAACACCAATATGCAATTTGTTTTGTTATCAATTAAACCGTTAGTTTTCTCAATTGAATTGTTTCAAATTTGTCATGTTTGGCGTTTTATAGCCGGTATGGGGTTTTCTCACTGGTGAAGGCTGAACGATTGCCTTTAATTGCTTACATCTACTTCATTTGAACTTTGGTGGATCGTTGTCGCATCAACAATCATAACACATCTCTTTATGTTTTATATATAAACATTCACAATGAACATGTATGCACATCGAAGACACACTAATTACTTCTTGTACATGTGTTATATGAAAAGAAGATTAGAACAGAGGTCTAAAGACATGCATCATGAAAAATCAACACAATCTTTAGTTAGTGCTTTGCGAAAATTGTTTCAATGATATAAGTGTAATAGCGAAGAGTATTTATTTAATGTTTCTTTTTTATTGCAAGTTTATTCATTATATTTGACGGACTTTTTTATTTCGACGGTAAGAAGTTGCACGGGTAGTTGCTCAGGGGCTACTTACTATGTAACGACTTGTAAGGATGAATCGCTGGAATAGGTAAAAATTACCTTACCAAGTCAGGAATATGACAGTTGTTTTCCATTCGTTTGATGTGTTTGAGCTTTTGATTTTGCCATTTTATAAAGGACTTTCCATTTGGAATTTCACTTGGATTTCTGTATTTTACTTTTTACAGGCATAAATGCATCCGATATTTGTTAAATTAATTTGTCTCTCAGTGAAATAGCGTTACACGTAACATACATGCTAGTTTTAGGTAGATTTTTTGTCACAAAATATGTGAAAGGGTATCAATGTTTTTCTGTTATTTAAAGTATATAAACGGCTGGAATACTCAATCTCTCATCTGTTCATCCATAGAAACAGTTGAGGTACTAAATCTCTCATCTGTTCATCCCTACCTCAAAAAAGTCGAAGTGGCTACTCCCCCAGAAAAACATAAAATCCCCCAAAAAACAGTTTTCTATCCACATGAATGAATGTGGAGTTTGAAAAAAAAAGTAACTAGGACAAAGAAAAGATAAGTCATTTACCATAAAAATATTACTGATATTGAATATATAAAATATCTCAATATACAACACAGAATTCTTGAGTAAAAATATTACATTAAGCATGGACTTAACAAAAGAAAAAAATAGGACAAGTGGTAGTAGAAGCGAAGGGAGAACTATTTCACCCGAGATAGGGGTACGAGGATGTTAACAACATTATGTCAAACTACGACCTTCATCAATGAGTAATATATAAACCGCACAGTAAAAGAATCTTGCATGACGAAATGTGAACAATTCAAAGAGAACATTACGGCAAAATGCCTATTTACCAGAAGTGATATTTAGCAATATTAGATTGAACAAAATGACATTTTTGGAATGTTTTCTAATTTCAAGATATATTTCATAAAGTCAGTATAATGAAGAAAACGGTATTTTATTATATATGCAGCAGTTCTATTACATAAGCTTATTATACTAATGTATGATGTTTTCCTATCTAGGCGTAGTCACTTTATCTCAATGTATTTAATTTGATCGAGGTGACAATCGTCGGCATTCACCATATATGAACCGTATGTGTTGTTTAATAACCATTAACAGACTTCATTGTGTGTGTTTCCCATAAGCTCTAATGTTAAGAAGTTTGTCGCTATTCTTCGAATTATTAGCAGACTGGTCGTCACTATGTTTGATTCAAAGTCTTTTTTGTATTTAGCATGTGCAGAATATGCGTAGCAAGGTCCATCTTTATCGTACTTAAACTAGTGTAGCAGTTCTTAATGCTTATTTAAAAAAAAATATTTTAGACCACTATAGACCACACTACAAATGAAGCTTTTCGATGGTCACAATAGTCGGACTTTTAAACATGACATATCGTATGGAACTTTATTTGGGACTAATCTGAGCTTAAGACTTATCGGAATTGATAATAGGCAATGAGAAAATTACATGAAAAGGTGATACTCCAGACAATTCTTTAAGTTTTACAATGACTCCAACGTACAACTGTTTCCTAATCGAAAAAAAAAGCAATTAGTCGACCATCCCATCCACATTACAAACATTTGTGGTCTCATTTGCTTTTGCTCTTTGTGAGATCAAACTGTTTTTAAAAGCCAAAATACGATGAAAGATTTATATTCGTTTAAAAGAAGCCTTGTGAAGGATAAGATCATATGACCTTCGACCGACTAATGTAAAAATTCTTGAAATATCTGAAATTACGAATAAGACTGAAGTGAAATGATACCTTTGAAATGTGCGTTCGGAGGCGGTCATGACTTCATTGACTGTTTTGTAATGATTGTGTCATAACGTACTATTTCCTTTTTGTTGATATCGTAGTCATTATCCAATGTTTTCCCTTTTTTCGATAATTATTAGTAATTATGATTTACAAAAACATATACTGGATTCCAACATGTCCAACACCAGTAACTCGACAGGTACCATTGATAGAACTGTACTGTTCCTGTTCACGTTTCTGTAGTACCAAACCTTAACTCTTCAATGACTGTATTTAGTAATTATAATAGGAATTATTATTTCTCAGCTTTTGTTGTTTGTGTTGTACTTGTGATATTCCGCACTTGTCTGTCTTTCAGTTTTTAAAATAAACGCTTCTTCCTGCTTGGCTTTTCTAACTTTGTTGCATTATTATTTTAGTGGTTTATTATATACTTAAATATAGAAATTAACAGTCAGGGTCGATAGAGAGCTTAAATGGACAACACAAGAGGTGATTTCAAGTATTCAAATGTGAACTTTCTATTTCTATGTAGCAACATACTAGCAGCGCCTGCATATGGAAGAATATCTATCCCAGTTGATACGAAATACAATGACTTACGTTTCATTTCATGATATTCTTAATAGAGAATTGCTGCTGATACGGAAGCTATTGAATAAAGGGCTTTAAGAAGTAGGTTAAATTTGTGAAGACGCCTTTACGAGTTGGTTGACCATTATGTAATATTTGTGCTACGAATATGTTCCAATAGTCGTAGCCACAACCTCGTCCTTTTGTGCTTAATTGTGACAACGCGTTTAAAACTAATAATCGAATTTAAACTTACCAGGAACAACATTATTGGTGCCACTAAAAATCACGATCTGCCTACCCTACCGGAGCAGATGAGAGTACTCAAAGGTTTAGTGGTGTTTGTTTTTGTTTCTCAGTCTTTAATATTCTATGTAATGTTTTGAGTAAGTGTTAGTCTTTTCGTAGTTGTTTTTTATGTGGCCAAAGTGTTGCCAGTTTTTTTTTACCTATGAGTTTTTAATATACCCTTTGAATCTTTTGATATCTTTTTTCTGTTAGATAATCTGATGTTCATAAGTAAGACATAATAAACGAAAAACTGTCTTTACCTGTTGCTGAATCACTTGTATCACTGGTATCACTTGTATCATTGGTATCATTGGTATCACTTGTAACACTGGTACCGCTTACTGTAAATAAATGCAATTATATATCAATATATCGGCTATTAAAATATTGCAATCATTGTCCCGAATATAACATTTGAGTATCATATCTCCGCCTCAAAGGAGAAATGGCTGTAGAGAGTAGTTGTCCATGTTAGCATATTTTAAATTTCAAGAAACCTCTCACATTTGATGAATAATCATGAAACATGAAAGAGGGCAAGCGGCTATTAGAGGTTATTTACAGTTTGACGAAAGGTACGAACGAACGTAAAGGGGGCATTTATTTCATTCCCAAGATAACACCAAGAGTCTATTTTTAATCCGGTAAAACGGTATTTTTATTCTGAATTAAATGAATCTTTAAGAATTTAAGCAAATCGCACATAAATTACGCAACTTATATCTGAAAATAAAGAAAAAATAGTTTAAAGTACATTTACGTTCGATACGTAACTTATGTTAACCACGATTACACAAATATCCGCGGGAATTGTTCAAGCATTCTTTTTTCTTTTTCGTTAACATTTCAACTAATGATATTCTTGAAGTAAGAAACTCTAAATTAAACCACAAACTTCACTACTATTTTCAATAATTAATGGGTATGCAATCATCAAATTGTCAGAGTGGATTTTCAAGATTTGCCAAACAAAAATGCTTCAATGTATGAACAAAATTTATGAAAAAAAGATCTGAGTGAAGGAAAAAATAGATTTAGTGATGACTTTTCCCAAATATTGAAAGGTTAAATGTCAGCAAATGCGACACTTGCGACCACTCAAAAACAAGTATGAAACAGATACACGCCCTCATCCTTTGGAAGTTAACTGGCGTTGCCTCATTATTCCCAATGATTTTATTGTCTATTTTCAACTAGCAACAAGGCACCATACAAGGTATACTATAAAAACAAAACGGAAAACGTAGGTGTTGTGGAAGGTTAAATCGTCTCTGTCTCTGTCTTTGGCTTAGATGTGCATATAATAAACCAGATCAACCAATTATAGATCATCTTGTTTTTTTCGTTGAAATACTAATTTTAATATCTGAATGTATACCAACAAAACATAAAAACAATCGATTAAAACATTTAACATTTTTGGAAGAAAAAGAAATAACGAGTCTACAGGTAAGATTTAAGACCTGTATCTAACTCGGGTGTATGTACTCATCACAAGACTATAAGAAGAATTACCAAGGGGGAGGCGGGAATCTTTACAAAAGTAATTAAAAGCATTTTTTTTTTGGGGTCGTTGTTTACTGTTTTTGGGGGTTTCAAAATTTAGGAAGTAATTTTTATATTATTTTTTTTGGGGGACAGGGGATCCAATATATTTGCCTAGGTACTTTCTTAGTTACATATTGCAGTGATTTCATTTTATTTTTTTTTTTGGGGAGGGAGGGTACAATAATATTTTAGACATACTTCTTCGGAAGAGCCAATGTTTAACAAATTTTGTTTAGATGCATATGTCTCTTACGTCTCATGCCATATGTCTTTGTCTGCAATGTAATGGTCCTTGATAGGCAAACATAAAGGTGAAACGTCATCCTAGTCCCAAAACAACCATAATTAAGATTACATAAATATGTCAGATTTTAAAAAGAAAATAATTCAATTTAAAACACAAAAATGGATCCCTAAAATGAGTCTTACGTATGATTTGTCAAGCGTATGTACCTTTTGTCAAATTGTAAGAAAGCTATAATATCACCAAAGATAACCCCGTTAATGGTTTATGTAAACTTTTACGTCACATTGTTATTTTAATGTGCAATTACGTTCTTTTTTCGATCTCATCAAAATAAACATTATTTCATTGTACAAAACAAAAATATTTATAAACAGTACATAACAATATTTCCTGAGTGTCCTCCTGTTTCATATTATTTTACAGGAAGCAAAGCCATATTTGTTTTTGTTTTCAAACTAACGATTTGAATAGACAACATTGTGATTATTAAGTTTACCCTATTAATGAATTATACGTCCATTGACAAATAATGCTTAATTGATATATGTGATGAACATCACAGAAGGCGACAAGTAATAATCTATTGTGTCTATCAGGTGCAACTTGGGAAAAGATGAAAGAAAAGAATATGTGTTACATCTCCAAGACAGGGAACTGTAATGCATTTTACAATAGATTCTACGGGAGTTATTTTACTCATCGTGAGTTTTAAACTAAATTCTGTAGAATTCATTTCTCACCTGCTAGAGATAATATGGGGGGGAAGTATATGTATTTCATGCTTTCATGTCTAAATAAGATATAGCACAATGCATTTTTAAACTTAAACCCATGAATAAGATTTTGCAGGAATCACAGATGTACTGTTACGTAATAAATAGAACCACATTACGATTTGAAAAGAACTCAGAATATAAGCCAATATATATGGAACAGATCATTGGCACTCATACTACATCTTCTTATTTATATAAACTGTATCTGTGGTATTCTTCGTTGTATTCGATGGGATAGTCACGTTCCACATAGTTTATGTACTTTGATTTATTTAGCGACATAAAATCATCTATAATATAACATCTACAGAACAAAACATGGTAAACTGAAGCTCTTTTTTATTCTTCTTTTGAAGGATAAGCTGTAATTGCTATCCTTTTAGAAATAGAAAAGAATCAACAGGCTTGAATATAAGTTTTATTCAGCCTAAACAAAATACAAAGGTCATACATGAACTCAAAATCAACTGTTTAATACATTTCAAACAATAGAGTTATAAAATGAATAGGATAATTATTTTTTTTTTGTGCTATACGTGAAGTCCTACCTGCACTTGAATCTTTTGTTGAGGTATTAGCTGATGAAACTGTAGAAGTTTCTGCAACTGAAAAACACAATATGATCAGTAAAGTAAATCTCTACATAACTTCAAACTAAGTATACTAAAACTGGCAGACATCGCCTTCTCTACTGGTTAGTATTGAAGTATATGTTGTAAATTGTTGAAATCAAAATTTTACTACACTTATCACCTAAACTTTACTTTATTAATGATCCATGAAAATGAGGTCCAGGTGAGACGGTAATGTACATTTAATAATAATTCCATAAGCAACATGTAAGCTACCTATTATAATAAGTATCTGAGAAACAGACTTAATCAGGAAAACTGAACGCTGATCACTGATCCACGAAAATGGATAAAACAAGTTATTACCTTTTCTTCGGGACGTAATGGCATATTTGAAATTGATCTAATCACGAAACCTTAACATTTATCAACTAATGACTATAATGAGATCAAGGTCAGGTGACATTTCGAGACAGCCGTAAACTGTTAAGAATTGCGCTAACGTTAAACGTACCCTTTTGCGGTGCGGCCGCTATCTTTGTGACGTCGCGTTATTGTGATACGATTATGTTTATTGAATAGAAACTTATAATGGCAGACGTAGTTCTATCTGTAATGCCTTAGTTAAGCTTATGATCAAAATACACAACGCAACCCATTATACTACATTGGTGCCGTGACTTCAAACGGAGAGAATGGACATCAGCCGATTAAAATCCTTGAGAGCGGGGAACAGAGCAGCGGTGACAAAAGTTTTTAAAAAACTGGAGGAAGCCATCGGAGATTCGCAAATAGACACGGAGGAAGTATCAACATTGCTCGAAGCAGTTGAGAAGAAAAAAGACGTTAGCCACAATAGACGAACAGATACTAAATGCAGTCGAATCCGAAGATATTACCGATGAAATACTTGAAACAGATGAGTATTATCTAGAATTAGAGGTAAAATTCGAAAATTCAAAAAGTTCTTGAAACCCGTAGCACAAACCACATCTTCAATACTAGATTCCAACGCCCCAGAGTTTGTTCCGTATTCAAACCAATTTACACATGCAAGTCAGCAATTATCACAATCAAGTTCGACCTCAAGTAATAACCATCGCCTACCAAAGCTATCGCTTCCCAATTTTAGCGGAGATATTTTGCAATGGCAATATTTCTGGGATTCATACGAAACCACGATACATCACAATCACACTTTAAGTGACATTCAGAAATTTTCGTACCTGAACTCTTTGCTACAATTTGATGCTGCAAACGTAATTTCAGGATTAACCATGACAAATCAAACTATCACAAAGCAATTGAATTATTGAGAAATCGCTATGGCCAACCACACAAAATCATTAATGCATATATGAGAGCACTACTTGATACACCCGCACCTAGTGATAATTTAGAAAGTTTGAGAACATTTCACGATAAATCAGAAGCATACATACGGGGACTAGAGTCTCTCGGACAATGTCAGGAAATGTACGGATCGCTATTGATACCAGTGATTCTCGGGAAGTTACCGCATGAAGTACGGAAAATATTACACGCGAAAACGGAGCGACCGTTGGAATATTCAATCGCTTAGAAACGCAATAGGTAAAGAGATTTCTATTCAAGAGTCCGGATTCGAGGATTATACACACAAGTATTCAACCGCTACCCCTAGCGCAAATTTCATAACAGGCGTTAAACGAGTAAATACAGATAAAACCCGTCCGATAAACACAACAGACAAATCATTAACCTCGAATCGGAAGAAACAATGCACATATTGTGACGGAAACCACTGGCCAAACGAATGTAAAGATGTCATAGATCACGATAAAGAGTAACCATTATAAAAGAAAAGAGGTTATGCTTTAATTGTTTAGGTAAGCATAAAATAGCTGATTGCAAATCAAGAATACATGTAAGTGTTGCCACCGGAAGCATCACTCTTCATTATGCAAAAAGAACTCGTACTCAAATAAACATCCTATTGAAACTGAACAATCGCAAAATAAAGTAGACACAGAAACTTCTATGTTGTATACCGCTAGCGAAGAAAGGTCCACTGTTTTATTGAAAACAGCATTCAGTCCAGTCGTTCACCAAAATACATGTATAGATGCAAGCATACTCTTTGACGAGGGAGCTCAGCGCTCATTTATAACCGAAGAACTAGCAGCTAAATTGGACATTAAAAAAGAGGGGTCTGAAACATTGAGTATAGCTACATTTGGAAGCACTACAAAAGGTGAGAAATCTTGACAAAACAACAATTAATCTAAAGTCTACCGAAGGAGAATTAATCCTATTAAAGTTTTAATTGTACCAACCATTGCTTCACCACTTCAAAGTCACAACATAAGAATAACGCAGAATTTTCCATATTTACGTGGTCTACAATTAGCACACCCAGTCATGGAAGGAGAGCAATTTGAAATATCCTTATTAATTGGAGGTGATTTTACTGGGACATAGTTCAAGACAAAATAGTGCGTGAAACGGTCCAACCGCAGTTAGCTCGAAAATTGGATATTTACTTTCCGGTCCTGTCCCTACACGAACCAGTAATGCATCTTTCTCAATGATGAATATACTAGTATGTCACAAACAAGAAGAGTGCGATCTTGAAAAATTTTGGAAGCTTGAATCGTTGGGAATTGACGCTAAAGAACAAAATGATCCAGAACTGGCTGAATCAATTGAAAATTATATACAAACCTCCATTACGAAGAAAATGATAAGTATATTACGAAATTACCATGGAGAGAGAATGCGCCAGAGCTACCGACAAATGAAGACATCGCAAAACGCAGAACGGAAAGCGTTATTCGTCGCCTAAAGAAGGATCCCGAGATGTTCCGAAAGTATGGTGAGATAATTACAGACCAAGAACAAAGAGGATTCATTGAAAAGGTATCTGATGAAAGTACATGCACAAACAAGGTTCATTACATTCCGCATCATCCCGTAAAAGGATTCAATCACCACCCCGATACGCATAGTATATAACTGCAGCTGTAGAGTGAACGACAGTAGTCCTTGTCTTAATGATTGCCTAGCAACATATCCACCAATTATGACTGATTTGACGGAGATATTAGTACACTTTAGAATGTATAAATATGCAGTTACAGCGGATATTGAAAAAGCATTTTTGCATATTGAATTAGATGTTGATGACAGGAATGTCACAAGATTTTATTGGTTAGAGAATCCCATGGACATAGAAAGCCGTTTGATTACTTACCGGTTTAAGGTTGTACTTTTCGGCGCCACCTGTTCACCATTCATGTTAAGTGCCACGCTTATGAAACATTTTAGAGACAATCCGTCAACTACATCAACAGAATTACAGAGAAATTTATACGTGGATAACGTTTTGACCAGTTTTACAGATGAACAATCACTTTTGGAATTCTACACGCAGTCAAGAAAATTATTGTCAGAGGCAGGATTCAACCTACGGTCTTGGAATTCTAATAGTACGGAATTACAGAACGTCGCAGGACGAGACAAGATCGGCGACAATGACGACATAGTCAAAATTTTAGGCATGAGATGGGATAGGGAATCCGACGATCTGAGATTTCAACAGATTGAATCTATGGAAAAGGACAAAATGGTAACAAAGCGTGAGGTTTTGCGCACATCGTCTAGAATTTTCGACCCCCTAGGATTAATCACGCCAATAACGGTGAAAGCTAAGTTATTTATGCAGACTCTATGGAAGGCAAAGTTTAATTGGGATGAATGTTTGTCCGACGAACTGAGAAGTAAATGGCAGGTAATCGCTTTGGATATCGAGGAGGCTACCAAAATAGTATTTCCACGCATGTTAACGGAAGGAGCTATTAACGAAAAAACGTCACTACATGTTTTCACGGATGCCAGTCAGTTAGCATACGGAGCTTGTGCTTACTTAGTTACAGCAAATTCATCGGTCATCGTCATGGCTAAAAACAGAGTAGCACCCGTAAAACCGATTTCACTACCACGTTTAGAACTTATGGGCGCGCTTATCGGTGCCAGATTAGCAAGGCATCTTCTTAAAGTCATAACAACAGAACATGTGTATATGTGGAGCGATAGTCAAATTGTTTTGAGTTGGATTAAATCTTCAAAAAACTTAAAACAGTTCGTAGCAAATCGACTTAAAGAAATAAGAAAATTAACAGAGAATGCTGAATGGAATTATTGTCCAACAAATGACAATCCAGCTGATTACTTAACTCGCGGAATTTACGCTAAACATCTTAATAACAACAGATTATGGATGAACGGTCCACAATGGATTTTAAATCGTGAAAATTGGCCGACATGGACGAGGAAAATAGAAGACTGCAGCACGATGGTAGCTGTTAGTGATGACTATACAGACGATGAAAGTATAAATGCTTCAACACAAACAATTCCATGTATAAACATACAACGATACAGATCTTTAGAAATAGCAATTAGAGTAACAGCATACGTCTTGCGTTTTATACAGAACTTACGGAATTCAAAGGATAAACGGTCAATCGGATTTATCAGTGTTGAGGAGCGATGTAAAGCATTAAAAGTTCTAATAGGAGCAGTACAACAGGAAACATTTAAGGATGAAATTGATAGCTTAAATTCATCTTCACAGAAAAAAGTGCCACTTGTTCGACAACTTAAACTATATACAGACAAAAATGGATTACTACGATGTACCGGGAGAATACAAAACGCACCTGTGAAGGAGAGTACTAAATATCCGTTGTTATTGCCAACACATCACAGTCTTACGTCCTTAATCGTAATGGATGCGCACACTAAGACTTTACATGCCGGACTTAACAGTACAATCGCTTATATTCAACAGAAATATTGGATACCCAGAATAAGGCAGTGCGTAAAATCACAAATTCGTAAATGCGTTCAATGCATTAAAATATCAGGAATGCCTTACAGCGCACCCGATCCGCCACCGCTACCTAAAGATCGAGTCAACTACGATTATCCTTTTTCAGTAACGGGCGTTGATTTTACAGGAGCTTTGTACACGAAAGGAAAACAAAACGAATTAAACAAAACATATATTTGTTTATTCACATGTGCCGCTACACGAGCTATACACTTGGAGATAGTCACAGATTTAACCGAGCAGTCTTTCATACTTGCATTTAAAAGATTTGTTGCCAGAAGATCTATACCAAGGATTATGTTGTCCGATAATGCAACAACCTTCAAGGCAGCCGCTGAAAAGATAACAAAATCAAACCAAGACAACCGTATACAAGAAAAACTTGCCGATCAAGGAACTGAATGGAAATTCATACCCAACAGAGCACCGTGGTTTGGAGGCTTCTGGGAACGCCTTATTGGACTCACGAAAAGTCAATTAAAGCAATACTAGCAAAGTCATGTGTCACTACGGAAATGTTAAATACAATTGTAATCGAAATCGAGGAACTCTAAACAATCGTCCGATAACACATTTCTACTGACATTAAAGATCCCGAACCGCTGACGCCAGCGCACCTGTTATATGGTCGCCGACTTGACACCCGATCGGAAAAGAATATTGACAGTGTTACATCTGAAGATTTGCACGTGAAACTGAATAAAAATTTACAGAGACAAAACGAACTAATCAACCACTTTCGGTCAAGATGGAAACACGAATATCTGACGTCACTCCGTGAATTCCACCGTACATCTGGAAGAAACGAACAAACAATACAAATAGGAGACATTGTACAAGTACACAATGATACAAATCGTATAATGTGGAAATTAGCAGTTGTACAAGATTTAGTTCGTGGAAAAGATGGACTCATTCGATCCGCTGTTATCAAGACCGACACTGGAATTACCAACCGTCCAATTGTGAAGCTCTATCCGTTGGAAATACGCAGTACAAATGGTGACAGTGAATGAACTTTTCTGCCCAGGAGAAATTAGTTTATGTATAGACTGTTCAATTAACTACGGTTATTAGATAGACTTGTAAAAGTGTTAAATTATTCAAACGTGAACAGTGAAGTTTTAAAAAAAAATATTGAGAGACTTTAACTTTGATTTTATTTCATTTTGTGACTAATTGATTAGAAACATTTAATTTTAAAGTTTTTAAGTATTTTTCATATTGTATTTCACATTTGAGTTAAATATCATTTTCTGCGGCCCCAGAATGTTAAGAATTGCGCTAACGTTAAACGTACCCTTTTGCGGTGCGGCCGCTATCTTTGTGACGTCGCGTTATTGTGATACGATTATGTTTATTGAATAGAAACTTATAATGGCAGACGTAGTTCTATCTGTAATGCCTTAGTTAAGCTTATGATCAAAATACACAACGCAACCCATTATACTACACGAAACCTTAACATTTATCAACTAATGACTATAATGAGATCAAGGTCAGGTGACATTTCGAGACAGCCGTAAACATGTCGCAATTATTCGAATAACTTAACACAACTGACCTATTTATGTCATGTCTATTTTGGTATCATCCACCTCTTTTTGTTGATAGTAGAAATGGCTATTGTAACAAAATTTAACATTTAACAAATGAACTATGCAAATGAGATCTTGGTCAGATGAACCCTAACAGAAGGAAATATACATATTAAAATCGTTTTAAAAAACCAAATATATAGTTCATCTTTTGCATATTTTTTTTTCTCAGAAAAACAATAAATCGCGAAGTAAACGATGAAAAAGAGGTCAATGTCGGAACGCTGCAATTTGCACATATTTTAAATCATTTCATACACGCATTGTTATGAGAAATGTACTTAACCACGAAAGCTTAACGTCGACCTAATAAACCTGAAAATTAGATCAAGGTAATAAGAATCTTATATGACGGACATGTAAACTCATATTTAACAACTATTAATTTATCCATCAAATATAATTGATCTTTTGCTCATAGTATCTGTACCAGAACCTAACCATGAAATGTCACGTTGTCCCGTTATTCTTGATTCTTTAATGTATCCTGTCTGACGAGCATGTTCGTTTAATTATTCTTTTTACCATTCATAGTTGTACTATAACTAAAGGATATACTAAGTCATCAAAACCACATGATAAAAAACAACCTTTCAGTTTTTAATCGATCGCTTAACCAGCCATAAGTCACACGACAAATACAGAATGTAAATATGGAAAGTATCTAGGTTTTAACAAATTTTAAATTATGTAGACTTTTCATAATATACTACCGAAATTTACCCAAAGGAACTTACATTAAATAAATCTAACATAAACAGCAGTAGTTGTCCTTTTCAAGATTTACACATTTCAATTTCTAAAGGGAAACTCCATACATTAGACGGCAATGTTCCTTTGGCTCCATCATACGGTGTGTATGTATCCCAACTCGTTCGTTATGCCCGTGTGTGTAGTGATGTCATAGATTTTAACGACGTAATCAATGCATAACTGGTAAATTATTAAGTCAGGGATTTCATTACCATACATTACTTAAAATATTTACTAAATTCTTTCATAGATACAAAGATTTGATTAGTAAATTTGGCTGCACCTGTAGAAACTTATCAAAAACGGTATTTCACATCCTAAATTTTGCGGTAATATTGTACTAAAAGCGCGGAAATCACTATGTGATCCGTGTAAACTCATCGAACCTTTAAACAAACTTATTAGTAAAGGTTATCGTATTAATGTTGTAATAAGATCTTTGAATATTGTTTACATTGGCACTAACATCGATTTTGTCATCAACAAATTAAAGCATAACTAATTTGTATTTTTTTCGAATGTTTTCTTTGGGATTTATAAATACACATCCACGTTTATTTTCTATTTAGAGATTGCTTTATCTGTATATAATATGATACATATTTATTTTAAGGTTAAATCCTTACTATCCTACTGCCTGTCGATACTTTTATTTTGGTATTGCACAAGTCGTGTCTTTTTTGCCTGTCCATGGCGTTAAAAAAACTAAATCCCTGGGATGTGTTTCAATTGATTTTAGTCTCTTATGCATGATTTTTTATTATTAATTGTTTCTGGCTTTTAACTAGCTTTCAGTAAATTGCAAGTACTCTCAAATCGTACTTTCGTGTTTATTTTTTCTGTTAACACAATTTGAGATGCATTATTGTTATTCAATGTTTACTTATTTTGTGTTATATCTCGTCTCACTATTTTTAATATGTACCACCTTTGAAGTATGTAGTATGACGATAAACTTTCATTACTGTACTCGTACTGTGAACAACAAATTTATTTATTTTGTAAAAATATTTCCGTACTCCTACATGTAACAACAAACTTATTATATTTAAATTTACCTGTGTACGTTATTTTATTTAACGTCATTTTGTCCCAGGTTATAGTCATCTTTCTGACATTGTTTTACATCTTTTATTAATATTGTATTTATATTGCGTCTTAGATCAAATTTATTCGTTCATTGTATGTTTGCATGTTTTTGTTTATATGTCTTTTTGATCGAGTTTAGCCATTTCAATTGATATTTTATAGTGTGTCTTTTTACGTTGTAATGTTACACTACTGTCTCAGGTTAGGGTGAAGGTTGGCGCCTTTTGAAACGTTTAAACCCGCCACATTTGTATGCACCTGTCCTAAGTCAGAGCCTGTTGTTCATAGGTTGTCGTTTGTTGATGTGGTGCATAAGTGTTTCTTGTTTCTCGTTTTTATAGATTTGACAGTTGGTTTTCCTGTTTGAATTGTTTTACACTAGTCATTTTGGGGCCATTTATAGCTTGCTGTTCGGTGTGAGCCAAGGCTCCGTGTTGAAGGCCGTACTTTGACCTATAATCGTTCACTTTTTTCATATTGTGACTTGGATGGAGAGTTGTCTCATTGGCACGCATACCACATCTTCTTATTTCTATTTTAAAACTCGCTTAAGCCGTGGTCGCTGAATTAGCATCCCTTTGTCTAGCATTCTGCGACATTCGAGATGAAATATTGTTGTTATGATTTATATTCTATGTAAAATAGAAATGTCTTACCATTATAGTCTTGTTCAGTCTTTTTTTTATGTTGATTTATTGATGAATTATTTGCCCTTTGTTAATTAGTCTGTCATGGTTAAACATTACGCTTGTGGTGAGTTTATATCAGCACATTCATAAGCTAAATCTATAGTAAAGTATGAAACCAAACATTTTTATACTTATTTAAATTTGGTTTTATTTTTCTTATGCATATTAACACAATTATAATGTTATTTACTCTGTAAGAAAATTACCTTCACATTTGTACTCGACCGAAAGCCAGTGTGATTGAAAGCAT
This sequence comes from Mytilus coruscus, assembly GCA_017311375.1. Classification (NCBI taxonomy): domain Eukaryota; kingdom Metazoa; phylum Mollusca; class Bivalvia; order Mytilida; family Mytilidae; genus Mytilus; species Mytilus coruscus. The sequence continues at coordinate 27,466 of JAASAO010000888.1, read as the reverse complement.
CTTTGGTCTTCCTTAATTAATTTCGGGAGATGAAAGGTGCAAATGTTCGAATTGTTGATATCGTTACATAAAGTTTTAATTGATGTTTGGACATCTTGGTATACTGCTGAACATTTGTCAAGTTCTCGATCGAATACTAAAGATGTTTCGTTATGTTGTAGATAATATTTTGAACATTCGTGAAGCGATATAGATTCATCAGTTTTCTGACATGTCTGTGAAGTTTTTAACAAACCTACAAATATCCAACCTTTCAATTTAGTAGTTAACTTGCATACGACATACATAAATAATAATAATAATAATAATAATAATAATAATAATAATAATAATAAAATAATAATAATAAAGAATAATAATAATTAAAAAAATGGTAATACTAAAAAATGATAGTTGATCTACAGATAATTATAATCAAAATAATATAACTAATGATTAATAGGTTCTTTCATATAAGTAGTAATAATATGAATGCACCGTGCTTTAGTTTGTACTTAAACTATTATTATTCCACCCTGTTGCCATATTACCAAGGAAATTTCTGACTAAATTGTTTATTAAGATATGAAACTCATTATACACATGTAAGTACACACTTGTACTGTATCATTCGTCCCATTTTATAAAATGCAATCTGAAGTAAAGAAGTCATAAGAAGTAGTGGATTCGTAAACGATAATCAACGATTGACGTTATTCGCAAGTTTATCATCGTTTTCGAGTCTTCAACTTCTTGTCAATTCTTTAGCGTAACCCATTTTGTGTAAAATAACCTTCTATCAAAAGATTGAACAAAAATAAAAAATAATATACACTTTAGATAGTGTCATTATTTGTCAATTAATTCATTTAGCATAAAGAACGATCAATTCAAAAGGTATAATGTAATCTTCCTTTAGTACAAAATTAACACCACAATAAGAAAAACACTCAAAAATGAAAACGAAGATAGAAAAAAACATGAAATAATACATATTACATACATTAAAGAATCTCATAAACAATGAAACAATAGTACCGTTTGTTGACATGCAAGTATTGACAATAAAGCGCTTGATGAGTATAAGTTATAAAAAGTGTACAGAGTAGGTCAGCACTCGTGGTCTAGTGGTATAATGCATACAGTAAAAACTATGATGTTTATCAAATAAAGTACACGCAAGTTCAAACCTTAAATCTGAAACCCGTTCTTGAAAGGTAAAAATCTTGTAAGCTAGAAATAACAAGTTAGATTATAAGTTAACATGCATGTTAGTGAACACAGTGATCAGTGAATTCTTAAAACAAACTCTTCATTAAGAACAATATACTGACGTCACAATTGTACAAATGGGTTAATGCCTAAACCTGAACAAAAATGCAACACGTGACGTATAGAAAGTTGAGGGTGTTGTCAGTTGTTTTGTTGAATAAATGTATGAAATTTGTTGAGGTAATATCATTGTATTGCGTATTTCAAAATCATATGCATGTATAATCCTGACTACCCTGCCAGATCTGGCAGCAAATACCTAAATTAAAAATATTCTAGCCAAATAAAAAGATATAATAAAAGGATTTCATCTCAAAACCGAGATTCTGAAGACGTTCATACCATGTACAGCCATCTTTATGAACCTCGACCTTGTCTTTTTACAAAAGAACTTTTAGATTAATGGACCTATTATGTGTCATACTTTCAACCACGTGTTTTAGTTTAATTGAATTCAAACAAGGTACCTTGAATGAATCACTCAGAAACAACAATTCTATGCTGATTTTATTTGGAACTTATATTTCTTTAATTCCATTTATTATGAACATTTGTTTAAGGTCCCTTTTGGTACTTTTTGAGAAACAAACACTACCACCCGCAAACATGTTTTTTAAAACATTTCTGTTTTTAATGATCTGAAACTTTGGTCTATTGACCAAAAATAGGCTTTTCCCTCTTTTCCATATCTTAGTGTATAAATTGCATTCCAATCAAGAAAGGGAAACTCAAGTAACCATCCGTAAACTGTTTGATTCGCACACACAAAAGAACCGACGGACGGAGATACGAAAGTACAAAAGAATGACCATATGCTAATATACAAATTAGGGGCGATACATGTGTAAACGTATTGAACGATTATCCTTCTCACATGAAGCTTGATACGAAAATCGCTAAGATTTGATTCGAAGTTCTGGATAAATATCTGACAAAATATTTCTTACAAAACCGTGGTTTTAGGTATACTGAAAGCTGATTAGCAATAAATGTTACAATAATTCACACGATAGAGCATTCTGGAATAAGACATGCTCCAAAATTTCAGACAGCTACATATTGTAACAACGCAACGACAATTATACACATTGACATTATATTTTATGAATATAAGTACGAGATTGAGCGATAAATGGGAAAGCGTAACACATCTATGAGTTTGAATGTCCCTCTGATATCTTTCGTCCCTCTTTTATAACCACTGGTCGATGTCTCTGCTGGTGGACATTTTGTCCCCGAGGACATCATCCGCCCAGTAGCAAAATTGCATGAATTTACGAAGATCTAACAGGATACTTGCTCGGACGTCGCCCTGTTTAAAGGTCCGAAACAGACGTCACCATGGACACGTTGCGTTGTCGTCTGATAAGGCAGGTGTCCCCTCATCACCAGACATGACAAATATCCCAAACATGACTCATTCAGATCATCATGATAGTGACAATAGCAATAGTTCACATACACAGCCATGTTCAGTTCTCCTTAAAGGCATTTTGGATTTTGATGACTCTGAACAACACTGTCTCATTTCGAAATGTGGAACAAATGGCTGCAAAACTTGTGAAATTTTAATAACAGATGCTCAATTCACTAGCAATTTAACTAAAAAGTCTTATTTTACTAGAAGTTACGATGATCTGAATTGTAAATCTATAAATGTCGTCTACGGATTAGAGTGTAACCTTTGCGGATTGGTTTACGTCGGTGAAACGAAAGGAAGGCTAAACAAACGTATGTGCGGCCATAGATCAGATATCAACCTCAATGCAAACGACATTCTGTACCAGCATTTTAATCAACCTGATCATTCAATCGTTTCTATGACAGTTCGTATTATCGAAAAAATATACCGCAAGACTAACAATCCTCAACTTGCAACGCCTCTCCGTAGACAAAAAGAGGACTACTGGATTCGACAATTGGGAACTGCGACACCATATGGTTGCAATGAAAGAATTGATGGTATAGGTATTCTATCTAGTCCTTCCTGTAGCTCGGTGAAGTCATGGTCATCGTCATTATACATCACCTACTTTGCATGATGTCTCTATTAATGACTTGCTGCCATTTATACAAAAGCCGTTAGGTATTCATCACATTCGCACGAAACTTTATTCATTACCCCTTTCAAAACTTCATTCTCTGTTCAATTTATGTTTGGAAACCACTGTTACAAACCCTCATTCAAATCAATACAAACTTACAGCTATCATTTCGGATATTGCAAGTCACAGACTTTTCAAACCAGTTCGCATTGGAAACGATGAAAAGAGAAAGATCTTTTCTTAAACTTTCTTTTGCCAACAAAGGTCTCGATGGCGTCAACTTAGGCAATATCCTTCATCATAAATTAGTTCAGTCGAAAATACCTCCTTATTTTAAAGATCAGTCTGTACCAATAATTTCTTATACCTATACCAAACCAATTGCAACTAAAATTTTTAATTACAAACACGTTTTGCAGCCCCATCATTGACGACTTCAAGTCTAAACCTCCTGATTGCACCTGTGCTAGTTCCCAATTCACATATAATCCGGCTGTCCACGTTATTACCGGGAACCTCAACATTGTCAATAACACTTCCCTGCGAAATTTGTTATCCAAAGGTCCGAAATATCGCGGGCCTAAATCCATCAATTGGAAATACAACTTCAAAATACTGATGGATTCAGTCGCGGATTATGCCAGGCAATGGGCTAAACGCGAGAAAGAAGACGTAGATACTCTTTCCGAAAGGATTAAGGCTGTGAGGTCGTTGATACAAATCCGAATTAAGAAACTAAAAGGGTCTATCAATACCCACGCTACGTCAATTTTTAAAGACCCAAATGTTGCAAAATACTTGTCCTACCTCCATGACAAATATGTTGTTGTCCCCGCAGATAAAGCCCCAAACAACGTTAACATCGTTTTTGTGTGTAAATATCATTACATAAACTGCTTGATAAATGAATTAGGTATTGACAATTCACTTGGAAACTCAACATATACCCTCACGACACTGACCAAAGAGGAAATCCTGGATAATCATAGGTCTGTTCTATGTTCCTTTGGAATTTCAACCAAAGATGAAGAACTGGATCTTCCATCACTGTATTGGATACCTAAACTACATAAATGTCCTTACAAACAACGGTATATTGCCGGGTCTTCAAAGTGCTCCACGAAACCTCTTTCTAAATTATTAACATCTATTTCATCAGCAATCAAAGCCGGGTTCCAAAGTTATTGTGAAACTGCCTATTCTAGAGGTGGCGTGAATCAGATGTGGATACTAAAAAATTCTAAAGATCTTCTAGAGTACATACAATCTAAGACTCTCTTATCTTGCAATAGTATTAAAACATTTGACTTTTCTACACTTTACACAAGTATTTCCCATTCCAAACTAAAAGACAAATTGAAAGAGTTGGTATTACTTTGTTTCATTAAAAGAATGGCGAACGTAGATACAAGTATCTTGTCTTGGGAAGGATAAATCCTACTTTGTAAAGAATCACTCTGATTCAAACAAAAACTCTCTGAAACTGACATTATCAAGATGCTTGATTTCTTGATTGACAACATATTTGTTACGTTTGGAGGACGTGTTTTCAACAGACTGTCGGAATTCAATGGGAACCAATTGTGCCCTCTTCTTGCCGACTTGTTTCTTTATTACTATGAGGCTTACTTCATACAGGAACTTCTTAGGTAGAAAGATAAAAGTTAGCAATATCCTTTAACTTTACGTTCCGCTATATAGATGATGTTCTCTCACTAAATAATACAAAATTTGGTGACTATGTTGAACGAATCTATCCCATCGAACCAGAGATAAAGGATACTACAGATACAGTTAAGTCTGCCTCATATCTTGACTTACATCTAGAAATTGACAATGAGGGTCGGTTGAAAACAAAACTTTACGACAAAAGGGATGATTTCAGATTCCCAATTGTGAACTTTCCATTTCTATGTAGCAACATTCCAGCAGCGCCTGCATACGGAGTATATATCTCCCAATTGATACGATATTCCCGGGCTTGTATTTCCTATCATGATTTCCTTGATAAAGGATTGCTGCTCACAAGGAAGCTATTAAACCAAGCGTTCCAAATGGTGAAGTTGGAATCATCCCTTCGTAAATTTTACGGACGCCATCACGAGTTGGTTAACCGTTATAGAATAACCGTTTCAGAGATGATATCGGATATGTTGTTTATGTCGTAACAACAATACCCTTCCCTTTTCACGAATGTGACCTACCGAATTAGACTATTTACCGGATTTGTAATAACATAAGCAACACGACGGGTTACACATGTGGAGCAGGATCTGCTTACCCTTCCGGAGCACCTGAGATCACCCCCAGTTTTTGGTTGGGTTCGTGTTGCTTAGTCTTTGGTTTTCTATGTTGTGTCATATGTACTATTATTTGTCTGTTTGTCTTTTTATTTTTGGCCATGGCGTTGTCAGTTTATTTTCGATCTATGAGTGTCCCTCTGGTATCTTTCGTCCCTCTTTTATGATACTACATGATCATATGAAGAAAATATCTGGAAGCTTTGATTTTTCTACCAGGAAAAAAGTGTGACGAAACATCAAGGAAAGGGCAACGCACAGATGGAAATAAGAACGGGTGGACGAACGGAAAGACGCAAATCTCACTTACTCCCTCCTAAGGAGCAAGGGTAAAATACAAACATTAAGAGCATCTAATAACAAAAAAAGTTCTCAAAACAACGTTTCTTCGGATAAAAGTAAATTAGATAGAAAATTGCAGTACATGGAAAATGATTTGTTTCTCCTTTATTACCTGAACATGATGACTCAAGTAGTGAAATGTCATCTAATGCTATATAACTCGAAAAACCGTCTCCTCGAACGCCTTCAAATATAATCCTGTACGGTCCTGATTTAGAAATGGTATACTCAGCAAATGTCCACTTGCTTTCTTTATTTCCAGATTGTGACCAATGTTGTTGAATGATGTTTCCTGATTCTGTGTAAACATTTAATATCCCTATGTTTTCTCCATTCATATGATACCAGAAAGTTAAACAGATATCACTACCAGGGTTGATAGTGGTACTGATCAGTTTAGACCTCGCATCCTTTGGAATATTCAAACCTGAATCTTTTATGTATATGTAATGTCCCTCATCTTTCAAAACCAAAATAAAAAAAAAAAAAAAATCAGTAATAAGTATTAGGCAGTATGAACTTAGAAATAAAAACCTTTAATTTAGTTCATTGACAATAGTAATGTAATAACACAATTACTTTACTCAGTCTTCAATTTCAAGCAATTACGTATAGCTATCGTAGCAGAGGTTCATGTCAACTATACCTCATTTTAACTTGTGCTGAAAACATCCACATTCGTTTAATTGCATATTAGAGTGCACTGGTTCCGGGAATTTTGGTACTACAAAAACAGGTACTTTTAATCTGACCAACAGAGCAAATATGCCGTCCTATTTTAATTTCATTATTATTTTTTTTTTTCAAAAACTTCATCTAAAAATTCCAAGACCTAAAAGATAAATATTAAGTGTCTACTTCACAAAAAGGGCAAGATTTTCTTGAGTCATAAATTCTAGGTGCTGAAGTTGTGTTTCTTTTTATTAACTTTACAGTTTTCCTTTTATTTGTCATTTTATTTACCCTTGTAATTAATTTACTTTATCGAGAAAGTGTATACTTTATATGGTATGTACTATCTACTACAAAACTTTTTTATCAACGTCTTGGTTAATTTAGTATCAACTACAAAATCTTATTGTTGGCGTCTCTGTCAAATTCAATATCAACTACAACACATGTCGGGTTGGCATCTTTGTTATATTTATCTGTATGTTTGTTTGTATTTTTTAGTCAGTTGTGTGTATGTCTGTGATGTATGTTTATAAAGTGTTGGCTGCTGGTTCCCAATTATTGTCAAATTAGCCTATTATGTCTGTTTGGATTGTACACATAGTTACGTCAATATTTAACAGAACTATAAACAACTGTGATACAAATGTAAGGTTTCGCTAGCTATAAATCCATGTTTAACCGATAGTTTCCTTTGTTTGAATATGTCAGTTTTTATGGACTGCTCTACAAATTGACCTTGTAGTTCAATAATTTTGTTATAATTTGTTTTATATCAATCATAAATGTCTCAACAGGAAACCAACATCATAATTGACATTGACTTAAGAAATAATAAGTTGATGGTAAAAAAATATCATTTGAATATTGAAAACATTCGTAAAATAAGGGAAAAAAGTTTTCAATATTTACAAGAATTGCTTAAACTATTTAAATGTTTTATTTCTTTGAATCCAGACATTTGTATTTCCAGACAAGAATAAACATTACCAAGCAACACAATTAATGATAATCGTTTACAGTTAATGATAATGTAAACCCATACCAGTTTCAATGGTGTGATCATAATCTGGACCAGTGTCCTCTGTCGAGGTTGATCCAATAGATATTGTCCAATTGTATGACGTTTCAGAATCTACCAGCCAACTACAATTTTCCGCTTCAAAGTTACAGTCTAAGATGAAAGCTAAAATACAATATTTGTATATTTGTTCGAGTGAAAAACAGCATACATAGGAAGACTTTGGTCGCAATATTATAGCCCGAACAGCCTACAACAAACGGACAGCGTACAACATTCTTGTTCAACGTAGGAGTTTCAGTTTTCCGACCGAATATTGGTTGTTCTCTCCGGAAACTCCGGCTCCCTCAACCAATAAAAACTGACAACCACGAAATAGCACAATAGTGTTGATAGTGGCATCAAACACCAATCAATTCATCAATCAATCCTGTTCAACATTCAATTCCTTTTTAAAGATGAAGATACCTCAATTGTCAATACACATACATCGTAACATTTACCTAACAAATATCTAGTATCCAACTACCTGTTCCTGGTTATTTTATATCGTTTGTCCAAATATCAATTCGCGTTTGCATAGGATGGACATATGTAGCTGATGGAAAGGATTTTCCCTCTCTTCTACATGTAAATCTACAAAAAAAAAACTTACCTTTGCTTAGAACAACGGTGCGTTTATCAACTACATGTATTACATAAACATATTTGAACATTTGTTCTCATATAAGAATATTACATATCTTACTAAATTATAAAATGCAAAAAAAAAAAACATATATTTTTTATTATAGGAAATAATTTTTACTGCTAGCTGCTAAAATAGCCTTTTAAAATATTTATAACCCTTTAATGATTTTAAATGACATCTTCAGACGTTTTTGGTAGGTTGTTTTTTTTTTATGATTGCAGAGCAATGCAGTTAACGGAAAGGGTATCGTCTACTAAACAATTACTGCTTTTAGAAAACATATTGTATAATGTAATGTGTGCCACTTTGGTTGATCACTGCCGAATGTAGTATGATCAGTTGAGAATTAACATTATTAACGCCATAAAGCAACTACATTGGTCAGTGTTGGTTGATAACCAGTGTATATGCATTATTGTATCAAGTTATTAAAGGCAAGGAAATAATGTTTATCATTGATGTAAATCGGTAGCAGTTGGCACGTACCTTCCGAAGGACTTTTATATGAAGTAAAAAGTCAGCGGCCTAGTTATACCTCAATTACATCCACAAAACATGTGTAATTGTTAAAGCGTTAAAGTAGTTTCGGTAAGATGGTCCATGTGAAATGCCATTTGTAGTTAAATATATCCATTTCATCATGTTTATGACATCATAATTCCTAAATAATTTGCATTTAATTACATTTTCTATGTTGTGTTTTGTATAATGTTGTTTGTCATCTGTTTTTTTTTTTTTTTTAACCATGACGTATTGTATTTATTTTTGACATGAGTTTGGATGTCCTTTTGTATCTCTCGCCTCTATTCACACATACTTGCATGTGATCCTTCACCTTTTTTTCCATATACACTGCAACACAGCTTTTGGACAAAATTTTTAAGAAACAACACTTTATCAAAAAAAATAAATTGGTTTTTCGTAAATATAAGTCATATACATTTTTTATTTGAGAAATTCAGTAATTTTAATAAAAGGAAATACCAGTGTGGTATAGTTGAATATATCAAATTGTTGTGAGTCGTTGACGATAGGAATTTAAGGTCATTTCAAAAAGTGTAATAAGGTATTTATTCAACCTTAAGGTCACCTATTCTACAATTTGCGGCCATGTTATAAACCTTTTTTCAATTATTGTATTACAAATATAAATAACAGTAGAACGATACCAAGGGAACATCGTAAGTGAAGTAAAACTGAAAATTCCTTGCAAAAACAAAATCAAGACAGAAGACAGAAAAGACAAAAAAGTCCACAAAACACCACATAGGAATTAAAAATCTGAGCAACAAGAATCCCATCGAAAACTTGTGATGATATGTATCATGATTACCAAACGTTTCGTTATCAGAAACAACAACGCATATGTTGAGAACGTCTGAAGTTGTGATTAAAAATCATTAAAGGGTTATTACTATTAAATGTTTTTATGCAGTCTATATATATATATATTAAATATAGTTGCAAAAATAATTTCCTGTTATATGATTTTGTTATTTGCATTTTATATTTAAGTAAGATATCAGAAAAAAACAAAGTTTAAATATGTGTATGTAATACATGAAGTTGATAAACGCACCGTTGTTCTTAGCAAAGGTAAGGTTTTTTGTGGATCTAGAAGAGAGGGAAAAGTCTTTCCATCAACTACAGATGTCTATCCTATGCAAACGCGAATTGATATTTGGACAAAAGATAATAAACAACTAGGAACAGGTAGTTGGACACTAGATATTTGATAGGTAAATTTTACGATGTATGTGTATGAACAATTGAGGTATCTCCATCTTCACAAAGGAATTCGAAGCCATAATATTCCTTAATCTTATGAAAGAAACACTCCAGGCAGAATCAATTTTTGTTTTTATTTAGAATTTTGAAAAATTCTTTATGGAAAATTATATTGCTTACCAAATTTTTATTTAACTAACTAAATAAATTCCTACACATTTGTGTTGATACATGAAAGACAATTATTTTGATTGGTTACTTTCTAAGAATTTCAGCTACAATATAACCAATAATAAACAATGTAATTCCATATTTCTAATCTTCATATAGAGGAAACAGCTATAACGCGTATTTATCAATCTAAGTTTATGTGCGATTAGAATGCTTACCCCTTTTATCACATGAACCCGGTAGCAGTAAAATGTCATCTACTGCTATATCACCGCTTTTGGTCGAACCTCGTACTCCTTCTAACGTCATTTGGTATGGCTCTGTTATTGAAATATCAACGAATGCCAATTGCCATATATCTGGTTTATTTCCTGACCTTGACCAAAGTTTTTGTGTCATATTATGTGATACTACGTAAACATTTAATGTTCCCATTCCGTTTCCATACATATGGAACCAGAAGGTAAAACAGGAATCACCATCCGGATATACCGTCACACTTGTAAATTTGATTTCTGCCCTGGCTGTATGTTTGAAGCGTCGAGGTATATGTAATGTCCATCATCTGTTGGACATACAAAATTAGTTAAAACATGTAACATTACATTTGTGTAACACCAGGGGCAAGACAAGGAGTTGAGGTTAGGAGGCGTGTCATTTATTATGTCACCAGGGATTAGGAAGTAAATTTGCCGACGTAAAATTTTAACAAGGAAACAATTTATTTTTTTCTAATTTTAGTGCCCACTACGCTACCGCATACACTTGCCTCTGAACACTGTATTATATCAACACCGACTACTTGTTTTGATTTTATTCCTTTAAAAAAGCGTTAATATTAGTCGATTCATTATATTTGATATTTTTATATACATAATTCGTCAACTTTGGGAAAGACCCCTAAAACATTATAATACATTTACTACCGAATTCTTTTGTATGTTTATCATAAAGGAAAATTCAAAGAAATTTCCGTATTGTTTAGTATACTACGTTTCATTTAATGTCCTGAAGCTTAAAGTGTAGATTCAAGATTAAGATAGATATTGTACTTATATTGTTTTGATTATGAACACATTAGTTTTACATGTAGAAATAATAAATCTACTTCATCCTCTCAGTACACAGTGACATTCATTATTTATTACTACAAAATGGGAATCGAAGATACAAATTCCTTGTTTTTAAATTATGAAAATCTTATTTTTTGCAGAACTACACTGATTACAATAACATATACAAATAAGATGAAAACTTAAAAATTCGGGATTTCGTTTTATCAAAAACATATTTGTTGAGTTAGTCAGTATTACCTGTTCTTGTGCATCTACTTGCTTTGAGCAGAACTTATGCAGAAGCACACCAATCTAATCGAGCTGATCTATTAACCCGTGGTATAAGAGCTAAGCAGTATTAGGAAGATACCATCTTAAAATAGGGATCAAATTTAACATTTGTAAGCTAGCCATTGTTATCTGTTTCGACAAATGAAAAGAATACCAATCGAACAACAAAGTATATTTCAACTTATGAAATTGACAATCAACCAGGACTTCATGTCATCATTGATAGTAGGCGATATGCTACATATACAATTCTTGTTTTAGTGTTTCATCAGCAATTGTTGCAATCGTGAGAATTCAGGAAAATGGGACAATTGAAAAAAAAAAGACAGAACCGCGGTAATTTTTTTTCTTATATATACTAATGGAGACAATCTATTCACAAAAATATCGGATACTGAAATCGATAAGTCAGAAAAACTTGCATATAATTAAACAACTACATTTATTTTTAGATGACAGCAATGTGGTTCAATATCGGGATCCGCAGTATTCGCATAAATACTATCATCAAAAACGGCTTTATCATTTATGTATAACACTGTGCGGGACTTCCAGAATTGGCAAATCTGACTTTCTTGTTTTACAAGATAACAAAAATATTTTTTGGACAAGTGATAGATAATTGATAAAAAAAATTATTTTCCCATATGTCCCAACATGTCATTATTGTCACTGTTGTCACTACAGTATTCGAAGTACATTTCCCGTGGGAAATTTGAAAATTCCCATGGGAATATTAGAGGTTCCCATGGGAAAAAGTACTTTTGCCATGGGAAAAATACTTTTGCCATGGGAAAAATACTTTTGCCATGGGAATTTCAAAGTTCCCATTGGAACTACAATTTCCCATGGGAATATTAGTAAATAGTTTGTTTCCATGGGAAATTCTAAATTTCCTAAGGGAATTTTTTATTCCCAAGGGAACTGATTTTTCTTCCCGTGGGAAAATCTTTTTCTCGTGGGAACATTTCTCCTTCCCATGCGAACATATGTTTTCCAATGGGAACATTTATTTTCCTTTATGAATTTTCGGAATTTGTAAAAGAGCTATGAAATATTGTAACAAACTGACGTGTACAGATAACCGGGAGCAGTTTATAACATTTTCATTTGATAAAAAAAGATATATGTAATTACACTAAATTAAAGGTTTTTCTATCATACTTTTAAATTCAAGTCTTTTATTGTCATTAAATGATTCATAGAAATACATTGATTGTATTGTATCGTCGTTTATTGATTGGTTACTATTTAACGTCCAACGGCAAGTATTACAAATCGATGACACTTAGATATGTTATGTCTACCAGAAGACATTATTGTGAGTTCGAGCCAAATTAACCTATGTTCCAACTTTACTCAAAAATACTGTGTGCTTGTGGAAGAGAAGAAAATACGAATCTCGATTGAGCGTGTTGGGTTGTTGAACAAAAAACCTCCCGAACTCGAGGAAAGCAAGCTGCCAAGACTACCATCGCTAATTGTTAACTGTTAAGTACATTAGTCGTATTCATAAATCAAAACATGTATGTTGCTGTTTTCCAAAACATAATTAGAATGTTGAACTTGAATTCTGATTTTATAAATTCAATCTTCCCCTTTTGCTTTCGATTATTATCATCCTGCATTTCATGTAATATTGTTCGCTGAACTGCGAACGATCAGAACCATGCCTGTGTATTTAGGAATTTAATCTATAGATAGATATTAATAGATATGTTTGAATTTATGTACATGGGAAATCACTTGTGTTTAATATAAAAATAAGGAGATGTGGTTTAATTTCCAATGAGACAACTATCCACCAAAGTTCAAATAAAGTGGATGTAAGCAATTATAGGCAGCCGTACTGCCTTCAACAATGAGAAAAACCGACACCGTATAGTCGGCTATCAAAGGCCCCGACATGAGAAATATGAAACAATTCAATTGAGAAAACTAACGGCCTAATTTATTAATATTTTTTACGAAAAACAGATATGACAGACGTGAACCAACGACAACCACTGAACTACAGGCACCTGACTTGGGACAGGCACATAAAGAAGGTCGTTTTCTAGCTATAATCTTTGAATTGATGAAATTGACATAATAATTATTACAATAACATAACTATTCTTTTTTTCTTCTACGTAACTCGATATTCGTGTTTTTCGCCACTTTATTTAAAAAGATGTGCACTGATTCTTTTTAAAGTTTATTTCATTCATTCGGTCAAATTTCCTAATTCAATGTGTTACTCGTCAACAAAAAAATCATTTTTGTGTTTCCTTTTTGCAAACACCTTTGAAAGTTGGGTTAGATTTGTCTTTTGTGATCTTTCAGGCAAATATCAAAAAGAATCCAGATTTTGTATTTGCACGACTTTGCCCCAGCAGAGCTATAGAAAAACAGTACACTAACGGGTGTTACACGGACACTTTTAAGATGATACAAGGACATTTCTTAACTGTTACACGGACACTTTTTATAAATAGAATCACTCGTGCATGATCAGTGAGTTCACGGGCACTTTTAATTTCAATTAGATTTGAACTTTTTGTTTCACCGACATATTTCCTGTCTTTTTTTATTAAAATATTTACGTTGGCATCAATAACTATATGTTTTTCAAACAATTCCAGTATATTACTATTCATATCAGTACACTAAGATTGATCATTTTACTTGAAAAGGGGGGTTATAGTTTTTTTCCTAAAAAAATATTCTAATCCCCAGTTTTATGAGAAAAAATATATTGTGGTCAAGCAGATGACAAAATAATGTTCTGATTCCTGATTTTCCGAATACCGTATATAATAGTGCTAATTTCGAAAAAAAATATTTGGATGATAGCGTTGAAAAACTAAATAATTTTCTTACTCAGAAAAAAAAAAACATACCCCCTTTTGAAGCTAAATGGTCGGTCCGTAAATGTATTTTTTTTTTCTCAATATATGGACATGAATAGCATTCTGGACAATGCTGAAAGGAAAGAAATGCTGGTACGACGTTTATATTTCAATAAAAAAGACTGGAAATATATTTAAAAAAATCAAATCTAATCAAAAGATAAAATCCCTATCAACTCACCAATGAACGATTGATCCTATAAATAAATAGTGTCCGTGTAATACATGTTCAAATAGGCAGCACATCTTGAAGAAAAGCATTCAACTTATGTCACCAATTTTGAACGATAAGCTGCGATTGGATCATATTGTGACACGTGTTTAATCCTGATCAACACTATCAGAGACATATAAAAACCTATAAGCATGAACTTTTAAAAAAAAAAAATCCAAAATATATGCCTATATATATCTAATAATAACACAAAATCCATTTTTTCATAACATTTCATTTACTAATGAAATAGGAAATTCATTCTTTTGATACATTTATATTGTTATTGAATTCATATATACTGAATTCATATACATTAATTCATATATTTGGGAGCAAACGTACGATTTTATAATTTTTAAGGGGAATGAGGGGCATAGCCAGAAATTAGTAGTACTTTTGCTAATTAATATTCATAATATGTAAAGAGAATTGTACCACGTGATAATAGTTTGAACTGGACTGGCTTGATATCATTAAAATCTTTAAAACACGGATACTATAAGTTGCCCGTCACAGAGTCCTTGTTTATAATCACTCTGATATTTCCGTAAAGTTGTCAGGCGGTCAAAATCAAAACAATGAACGCGAATTTAGTGGATTTTTCGTGTTTTCGTGAGTTTATTCTTCTTGAAATAGGGGCATTTTAACTTTACGTGGGAACCTAGAGTTCAACGACTACACATACAAAGTTTGGACTTGCTTATTCTTTGGATATTCAAGTTTCAAGTTTCATCCCCGCAATCTGTTTTTGTAATGACCTTGTTAGCTAATTTTCAACACGAAGTTTGCAAATTTGACGCTTCAGCCATTTTAGCCTTATTTTATACTGCAATGTTAAAAGCCTCTCGCTTCGATTTTTAAAATAGCTCAGGAACCTTGATTTTTGCAACGACAGTCATTATGTTTCGTTTAAATGGTGTATATTCTTGTGTATATTTATTTTCTGTCCCCGCAACCTGTCTATCACTTTAATTAAAGTTAAAACAGACATCTTTTTTCAAAATTCCCTATCATTTCAATATAATTTCCGTGACCCGTATCCGATTTCTTTAGTATAATATTCAAATAGGCAAAGTGGCGTTGATTTCTGGATATGGATTGAATGGCACATCCTGCATTTTTTCAACAAAAAAAGGATCAAGCCTGTTTATTTTAAATTTATTTTAACCCCCCCCCCCCTTTTTCTGTTTTTCCTCAAATAAAAATCAAATGTTAGCTTGCTTACCTCTGCAATCTTTTTCATACATTACTTACTTGCGAAGTTGCATTTTAAAAAGTCTCATATGTGTACGACATTCATCTTTTACTTGACATGGTTCTTTTTTATAAAATTATAAGAATTCTTGAATTTCTTGAGAAAAAACTCTCGACCGAAGGAAGTGAAAAAAAAAGTTTGTTTAAACTGTAACTTAAATTAACTGGTATATGGCCATTAAAGTTTCTAATCTGATTAATTTTGCTACCTCTTCTAAATGCAAAATGTACTACTTCTTTCTTCAAACGTCGTACAAGTCAGATACAAAACAAAGGTAATAAAAAAACAGGCCGGAAACAAACTGCCGTATAGTTCTTCTGCACTTGAAGTCAGATCAAGGTCCTCGGCTATCGCCTCGGACCTTCACCTGACTACTCGTGCAGAAAAACTGTTGTTACCGGCCTGTTTCTTTGTTACCTTTGTATTATATCTAATACTAACACCAGTCACTGTGGGTTTTGTAAGTCATTTAGTATATGTAAGAGAATGATTGATAATCCCTTTCTTCATGATTAAGTACGAGCTTTAGCGAGTACTTATCATGAAGTAAGGGATTATCATTCTCTTACAAACTTAGAATATTATAAAGTGCTCACGGCTCAAATGATCTCTTGGTTGGTTGTATTCAAGAATTAGTTTCATTGTCATTGCAATGTTTATGATTGTTGCATGACTTCCTTTTTCAGCATTTCATTTATGGATTAGTTTTAGTGATGTGAGGACTTTCTAATAATTTGGGAAATATTAAAGAAAAAAAAAAGTTAGGAATTGTATATGTTTCCTGATTGTGAGTATGACTGTAAATCATGTAAAATTTTAGTGAGGAATTATCCTTTTTTTATTTACAGTTTAAATCAAGAAATACTTTTGAGTTACAACTAATTTTATTTCACAGCCAATATTTTGGTCCGGCTTTTTAAATCAAATGCTATTTCATTCAGTCAGGGGAATGTTCATATAAAATGCCTTTAAAAGTTTTAAATATATTCAAAACTTAAATTAAATTCCTGTTTTGTTTTATTTTATCGGAATATTGGAAATAACTATTCTTCACAACCGCTGGTCCAGTAATCAGAATTTGGGAAAACTAAAGATTTAGGTTATTTTTTATTTAAAACTTTTTTTTCTTTTTTTGCATTGCTTTGATATTATTCAATTCTTTAGTATTTTGAAGTTATTAATATTTTCATAATAATATTAAAGGTACCAATTTTACTGCACCAGTAAACTTCAACATATTTTGATTTTTTTGTTTGTTTCACAATCCAACTTTTAGTCATTTTCAATCACTGTGTGATAAATCCTTTCAATCTGATAAATGTGCTTCGGGGCAGTTGTAACTTATTTATAGAAACTCTTTGTTTTGAACTGTAAATAGACCCAAATAATAGGATAATCCCTTACTAAGAACATGATTTACATTCATTCTTCACAATTAAGAGACATCAAATCCTACAATTTCATTGGTCGAGAGCACTTTGCTATATTCTAATTTGTATTAACACCAGTGCGTTTTGTAAGTCATTTATTTGTATTACCAGTGCGTTATGTGTATTCACGTGTCTCGACGTTCAAAACGTTAAAAATGAGCCCGTGGGACATTGGATCGGACACAACTGTTTAAGTATCTTTTTTTATTTTGTAGCGTACTATCAACATACATGTACCAATACATACTTGAGCATTTGTACTTTTCAAATCTTTTCAAATCTTGGTTGAACAGTAAATGTATATTTTTGGGGTATAAATACATCATACTTGCGATAATTTTTTGAATAGCAATTGTATCTTTAAATCTGATATAACGTTAAATTTCGAAACATTAAGTTATAAAGAAAGTCCAAATAACTGTCCATTCCTGGGAAATAATGGAGCGGAGGCCCGGAGGGCCGACGCCCATTATTTTTCAGGAATGGACAGTTATTTAGACTTTCGCTAACTTAAAATACACCTTAAATATTAAAAACGAATCTTCAGATTATAACATTTTAAAGAATTTCATTTCATTTGTAATGGTTTTCTTTTCTTTTTCCCTGTGTTGTACCCAATAATCCGCAGGCAAAATTTAAGATCAAGCTGACCATCTACTCTCTTCACGAAGTATGTATGAACAATATTTTGACCTATAATTCTTAACTTTTTATATATTGTGACTTGGATGGAGGTTGTCTCATTAGCACTCATACCACATCTTCTTATTTATAGTAGAATAATTACTATAAAAAGATCTTGAATAAAGTTCATCCAGATTTATGATTTAAGTCATTGGATACGCACGTCTTTTAATCGGATTGAATGGATATGTATTTGTGTTGTAAGTGGTATTTCGGGAAAGAGGAAAAAACCTTGTATGTATGCATTACTATGTTAATGGATTATGTGTATTTTTTCGTTTGATAAATATTGGATGTAGAATCGTCTGAGAAAAACGAAATAGTACAACTGGAACAAAATTTCCAGGTATGTAACACTCTATTCTAGGTTATTTTACTAATAAAGGTGTACTCGATTATAAGTCATATCGGAAACAAAATGTGATTCTATATTTCAAACCATTCCATTAGATGAAATAAAATTGAACAAGAAAACAGTGTTTCATGTATAACCCAACAGTTTTTATTTCCCTTTCCTCATTACAACGAAGAAAAATTGTATGCATTTTTTTTAGATGAGTCTTAAATAGCAATACAAGCAAATTGAAAGTATTTTTTAATCTACCCTATTATCAGAAAGGGAGCAAAAAAATTTTAGAAAAAGAACCCGCATGATTTCTGCATTCCGTTTTATATGTCTTTAACTTAAGTGGAAAACTACTTTTTAATTTCTTTCAAACATTTCAAGAATAACGCCGTCATTTACACTGTCGATATAACTGTTATATTTGCCACTGGACATCTAACAACAGTGACTGAATTCGATTATGTTACGCGTTTCTTTTGAAAATTGAATAAAAACCCGGCCCAATATTTGACACAAACCTTATTCAAATGTTATCCATACCCGTCAAATTATATTCATTTGTATATTCAAACTATAACAACGAACAATCAAATAATATACCGAATACGCCATTTTGACAGTTTAAGTTTCTTGAACTATAATTTATTCTATTAAACCACAATATTATTGTAGAAATCTGAGTATTTCTTACTGTTTTTAATGTATGTATCAATATGCAACAAACGATTTTGCTGTACAAAATTAAAATACAACATTTTAAATTTCAAGGAAATATATCTTAAACGGTAAATTAAAAGCAAATCTTAAAGTGAAATATATATTTTTCTCTAATTTTCATTATTGAATAATGTTGATGTGTTCAGTAGTACAAAATAATTCAAATGAGTTAAGACATTTGATATTTTGTAGATGCAAAGAAGATGAATGGCACTCAGTGGAAAATATTCGTTTTACCCGCTTGGATAGCTTGAATACTATATATCCGTGACAGAAATTCAGCCAATATTTGCATCGGAAAACAAATTGTGGGGAATGCTGTTGAATTTTAGTGAATACGATACTATATATTATATGATGCAATAACGACTCGCAAATAAGCTGTTTGTTAATAATGAGATATTTGGTGTTCATTGTAAATTACTACAATCCCAATCTAAAAAAAAAAATCCAGTATCAGCCGCTTTAGTAAGTTTTCATCTTCATTCAATATCGCGTTACTTTCTTTAGAATTATTTCCATGGGTGAACTCTTTTAAGAAAGTGCCAATGGAAAAATCCAAAGGGCAAAACGTCCGAATAAATGAAGATGAACAATAGAAAATAACTCCATTCCTGAAAAATAATGGAGAGTTTGAACAAAAGATTTACATCACA
This sequence comes from Mytilus coruscus, assembly GCA_017311375.1. Taxonomy (NCBI): domain Eukaryota; kingdom Metazoa; phylum Mollusca; class Bivalvia; order Mytilida; family Mytilidae; genus Mytilus; species Mytilus coruscus. The sequence continues at coordinate 7,703 of JAASAO010000888.1, read as the reverse complement.
GGTGTATTTTAATTGATACGGGACACACTTCATGCGTCATCTGATTCACATATTTTTTTCGACTCAACCTCTTTTGAAGGGGAAGCGAATATTGCGTTATGAAGTGTTATGACGTCCATTAACAGGGGAAACATAATTGACATATAGTTGAATTAAAGTATATCATTCAAAAAAAAAAAAAAAAAAAAAAAAAAAAAAACAAACTATTATAATGTGTTTGAAAAATTTATAAATGTCATAAAATTTGAAAAATCAAGCATCTTGGTCACTTTTGATAAAACAGTAGTGCATTAATTATACATCGTTGATCTTAAATATTTAGAAGTGATTTGTGACTGTTAAACATGTATACACATACGTATAAGCAGACCCATGTGTATATATGTCTCCGTTTTAAGCTTGCTATAAACAAACTAAAAAATCGGTTTCTTTGAAATATCAAATATTTCAAAGAATCGGGTTTTTTTTTTAAGAACTTGTTTAATAAGTTTTTTTTTACTTGTTTGTTTTTTAAAATGAAGCCATTTGACAAATCTACATATAGTCAAGAGAAATCATCCCGAAGTTTCATTTCATTTGAATGCTTCAAAAATACTATAAGCCTATTTTTGTAAAAAAATAAATAAGGAAGAGGATGCCCCCCTTTCCCCAAAAAGGGTAAAATAATTGTATACTTCATTAAAATATTGTTTTAAACGTAACATCATTTGAGGTCAACCCCAAATACAACAACTAGAAATGTTTCCAGAGATCGCACAAGGTATTCAACTTGATAAATCAAAATTTTAAAATAAATTGTTCTTCGTTATAAATTTTATATTTCAAGAAACGTTTTTTTTTTAATTTTGCTTTAATAAAACCTGGTCTGGAAAATATTAACATTATTTTCATAAGATTGAAAGTTTAAAGTTGTTTGTAAATTAATATTTTTTAATTTCATTTGTCACATACTTGGTACTATTCTTTGAACAAATTTCGTGTTCTAAGATTTTGTTATACATATTCTTGTTTTTGTTCAGTATTACATTCCTTGAACAGGTTTAAATTAAAACTAAATCCATTGGTTCTCTGAAACACCTTTTTGCACATTTGAGCGTGTCAACCCCCTCATGTAGTAGTGGTTTCGTTGTGTATAAACATTTAAAACTCCATTTTAGTGCAGACATTACAGACCCTTTTAGCGCCGATTTAATCCGTTCGCCTGTATTTTTAACAGCCCATTTTAACGTAAACTTACCCGGCTGAATGAAAATCACCATACGAAAACCATGAACAGTAATTGATGCTGAGTTATTGTTTAATAGATATAAGAAGATGTGGTATGAGTGCCAATGAGACAACTCTCCATCCAAGTCAAAATTTATAAAAGTAAAGTTCATTTAGATTTTTTTTGTTATGGAAATAAATGTTGTTGTTGAAACAAACCAGAAAATAAAAGTGCGACATGTGATGGCTAACGTCACCCAGCCATTTTTACTTTCATGAATAATATATATTAAGAAGCATCGATTGATCTGCTCTATAGTCTTTACAATGCAAAAAGCAGGAACAGTTCCTACCGAAATTTTATGAACAATCTTCTACAGGGGGTATATCAAGAGCCCGTTACATGTACGCACGTTCATTGGTACATAAATTGACAATTAAAAAATTGAGAAAACGTTTTAGACTTTTAGTGCTGTATTTTTATGGACGTGATATTTTGTTTTATTGTGCTATCATGATACTATATTAAAATTATTCGTTACATTCTCTAAATTGGCATTGATAATTTCACTTTTCGCTAAAATAGGTTAAACATCTGGCGCTAAAATGGACTATACTTTGGCGCTAAAACGTCCGATTGTTTTCGCTAAATGTCATATCTATGCGCTAAAATGTCCTAAGCCGTTGATAGTCATACACTTTTGCTGAATAAATATATAAATACAAATCACTTTACACAATTCATTCTAAAGTCAGTTAAAATCATCACACGGTATTGCTTTAACACATGAATCTTGATAATTCCGCGCCGGAATATGTACAGAATGTATCAATTTGAACAAAGCAAATTTGGTTTAAACAATATTTTATTCGATAAGTCAAATCATGCTATATAATATAATACAGTATAAACAATGGGATCCAGAAACAAGCAACATTGCTTATTTTAATATGTCTCCAAAAGAATATTGACATACAATATAATGAATACTAGGAGCATGCTCTGTCAATTGAAATATATTAAGAATAGTAAATACAAAATAAGATTGATTACAAAAAAAAAATGTATATAGATTGAGAAAAAAAGGGAGAAAAAAAACAAACAAAAACAAACAAAAAGCAAGTGAATGAAATGAGCTAAATGAAATGCAAGGAAAACATATAAATGAAGCTTTCATATTATGGTGTGAATCCTAGTCAAAGACAATCAAGATCAAGTACACGTTGTCAATACTATGGTCGCATTTATGGAGTTCTGCTCTCTGTACTGCTATCCAGGGACTATGGACTTTCTTGGCAGACTTGAGCTCCAGGCTAGAGATAGGCGACTTGAAATAGAATCCCGACAAGCTCCAAAAGACAAACTTATAACATATGCCGAATATGAAGCCGCAAAAAAATCCGGCGCCAACGGCCAATCCTGACAATTCATGTGTTCTTTATGATTTATATTTGTATCTTATATAGCTAACTTTTACATGTTTTACTTTTTGAAGTCATAGTCTCAGTATATAATACCATGCGTTTGTACATTATTCCCTTCTTACTACTATTACGGTCTCTTATCTCAGTAATTTTAAAATTGTACAAAGTTCTATCTTTTGAACAGCGATTATTTAATATGTCTCTCTCAAAATTGTCAATGTCATCATGATAGATATCCTTTTTTATACACCTTTTTGCCACGTTATTGTAAGTTGATATACGTATAATAGCACCTTCATACTGATATCAGCAACTACGTTGAACCGTAAGACTACAACAAAAGTTTTATTTGGTACATCTATACAACATGATTAAGATGTGTTTATATACAACCTCATTATTATTTTTCGTTTTTGTTTCAGACTCATTTCATTTTTTGTTGATCTTGCATTTGCGTAGTATAAGAATTACGAATGGTAATTTTCAAGACTTCTTATAGATTTAAATACCTAAAACACAGCGTGTATTTGTACTAATTGATCTTTTGAATTAAACCCTTACATGTTTGTTTTCAATTTACTGATAAAATGTGCATGTATGTTTTAATATTGCTCTTTCTGTATATTTACTATATGTTATGAACCACAATTCAACGTAGTAAAAACCACCAACCATGCGTCACATTTATCAACAGTGTCAAGGTAAAATAGTGAATAGTATTGACTAACTGTACAATGGTATAAACTAATTGGTTACCGCTGTATAATAATTACCTCCTCCAATATTACCCATTTCTCCATACATATCATGTACCTGTATATAGCATTATCGTTCTTTATTGTATTTTTCAGTTCTTACAATTTTGTTAAATTTTTTCCTCAATTTTGTACATATATTTTTTTGAAAGACGAAATGCAGATAGGTATATTCTTACGACTTAGCCGTTCTCAGTGCGACACAATCCCTGATACAGTAGTAACATAGTACAATGGGAGTGAGCAATGAGCAGTATCGCATGAGAATCGGCAATTTCAATAATAGTATAGGCCTAAAAGGAAAACAACTCTCTTTACTTGACATTTTTTGTATCATGCTGATAGCTACCAGTAAGAACAAACCCCAAGCGTTAGCACTCGTTTTAATCATTCATCTGGTTTTAGAAGTACCGCAAGGGAAACAACCCAAATCTAATAATACAAAATTTATTGTGGAAACCCGCCAACAAAGTGTAGAAATATTAGGCATTTCTTTTATACTACTTGTGTTACAAATATTACTGATAGTTAGTTCTATCAACTCGAACGACTTGTCAAATTTTTACGATTTGTTCTCGAAATCTTTATCTTTCCTACATTTAAACATCCACAGTTTAGCTCCTAAGATAGATCTAATTGCAGCTGAATATGAAGAATTCGATATATTAGCATTTACTGAGTCTTGGTTAAATAGTAGTCATACTGACGATTCAATAAACTTGTTAAACTTTCTTAGTCCTTTCCGTCGTGACAGGGGCCCTCAAAAACTGGGAGGGGGAGTGGTAGTGTATGTTAAAAATAATTTGAATGTACGACGTCGCCCTGATTTAGAAATTGACGAGCTTGAAGGCATCTGGTTGGAGCTTAAAGTACAAAACAAAAACATTTTATTTGGTACTTTTTACATTCCCCCAAATAGTGGACACGAAACATGGGATAAAGTTGAAACAAGCTTAGATATGGCCTTAAATGACAACAAAGATAATATTATAGTCTCTGGGGACTTCAACGAGAACCAACTGAATATCTCTAACTCTAAAGTCAAAGCTCTACTAAACCAGTTCAGCCTAACCCAAATGATAGATGAACCAACACATTTTACCGAAAATTCTACTTCACTGATAGACCTAATAATGACAAGTAACGTAAATGAGATTTCGTACTGTTGCGTTGGCCCACCGTTGACAGACCAAGTTCGGTATCACCGTCGAGTTATTGGCTTTTTGAACTTCTTAAAAACTCCACTTAAAGCTTTTAAACGTAAAATATAGTTATATGACAAAGGCGATTATGATTTACTTAGAAATACTCTAAGTGAAGCGGACTGGGACACGATAATAGCATCCGACAGTGTAGATGAAGTAACTGAGAATATAACAAATACGATACTTCAAGCAACTGCTATAAGTATCCCCAATAAAATATAGTTCGAAAAAAAACAGCCCTGTATGGCTAAAAAATGATATTAAAAAAATAATTAGGAAAAAAAAAAAATAGAATTCACAGAAAGGCAAAAAAATTTAATAAACAATCTGACTGGAATAAGTTTAAAAAAATAAGAAACAAAGTCACTGGACTTGTTAGAAAATCTAAAGAAGATTACAATAATAACCTTATAAACAAAATTATGAATGGTAATCTGTCTAGCACAAACTGGGGGAAAACAGTTAAACAATTTTCTGGTATTAAACCTAGCGATATTGTTATACCACCTATTGAACGAAACGGAACATTAATCTTTGATGATATTGAAAAAGCAAATGAATTTATCTCTTACTTTGCTTCACAATCTAATTTAGACGACATAGAGGCCGATAACCTAAATAACCTTAACGATGCTGCTAACAACTTAAACGAAATTGAATTAAATGAAACAGAAATTGAGGATGCCTTGAATGTTCTAAATCCTTCTAAAGCATCTGGATTTGACATGTTAAATCCAAGGTTATTAAAAGAAGCTTCATCGGTCATAAAATTTCCTCTTTGCAAATTATTTAATTTGTCATTAAGGAAAGCTGAATTTCCTAGCCAATGGAAAAAAGCTAATGTCATACCTGTCTTTAGAAATAGTTCACCAAACGAAGTTAAAAATTACCGACCTATATCTCTTCTCAGTGTCTTATCAAAATGTATGGAACGCTGTATTTATAAACATATTTATAATTACCTAAGACAGAATAATATTCTAAGGCAAAACCAGTCCGGCTTCACCAGGGGGGACTCTGCTGTAAATCAGTTAGTAGACATTTCGAATGATTTTGGTAAAGCTTTGGATAGTGGCAAAGAAATACGGGTTGTGTTCTGTGACATAAGTATAAGGCATTTGATAGAGTTTGGCATAAAGGTCTTCTCATTAAATTACAGAGATATGGTATATCTGGAAACTTACTTAAATGGATAGAAATATATTTGAAGGGAAGGTCTCAAAGAGCAGTTATAAATGGTTCAAATTCTGACTGGTTATCTACTAATGCTGGCGTCCCACAAGGTTCTATATTAGGTTCCCTTTTGTTTGTGGTATTTGTTAATGACAAAGTCATTGATATTAAAGCCCAAATTAAGCTTTTTGCTGACGATACAAGTCTATATTTAACTGTTGATAATCCAATAGAGGCCGCTGAAATTCTAAATAGCGATTTGAATAAAATTCGCGAATGGTCCCAGAAATGGCTTGTAAAATTCAACCCCAAGAAAACTGAAACCATGACTATTTCCCGTAAAAATGCAGAACCTTATCATCCACCTTTAAACATGAATAACGAAGAACTACATGTAGTCGAAAAGCACAAGCACTTAGGAGTCTATTTTTCTAATAATGGTTCATGGAATGTCCATGTTGATTATATTCTACAGAAATCTTACAAAAGACTTAATATATTAAGGAAAATAAAACACACTTTAGATAGAATGACCCTGGAAAAAATATATATATCGTTTATAAGACCTATCATTGAATATGCTGATGTTATCTGGGATTCAGTTAATCAATCTTTAATGAATAAACTCGAAAACATCCAGTTGGACGCCGCTCGTATACATTGTAGTTACAGGGGGGACTAAGCTCACAAGTACGTCGATGTTATATAAAGAAACCCAATGAGAGAAACTTTCAGATCGAAGAAGTAACCAAAAATTAATATTGCTTCATAAAATTGAAAATAATAAAACCCCAAATTATTTGCAAGAGCTATTGCCTGGTTATGTCAGTGGTCGACACGACCACAGTACAAGACAAAGTAATAATCTACTAGAGGTCAAATCACGTACAAAACTTTACTCAGATTATTACCTTCCGTCATCCATTAAATTATGGAATCATTTACCGTTAAGTGTTAGAAATTGTGAATCTCTCTCTGTATTTAAGAAACAAATTTGTAATCAGAATGATCGCGTCCCTTTATACTTTTATGCTGGATGTCGAAAAGGCCAAATTCTTCACGCGCGACTAAGAATGGATAGTAGTTCTTTAATCTGTCACTTGTTTCCAAGAAACTTAGTTTCTTCCCCTAAATGTCGCTGTGGTGACTTAGAAACTAGTTCACATTTTTTATTATTTTGCCCATTATATTCGGACATAAGACAAGAACTGATAATATCATTTGGAAGCCTAAATTTAACGGTACCAATGGACACCGAATTTATATTAAATGGCTCAAATACGATTTCAAATGAAGAAAACATTAGTTTATTTCTCATGGTACAAAGGTTCATTATTAAATCTAAAAGGTTTACAAATTAATAATTCACACAATAAACCTGTAAGCATTTCGTCTTATCAGTTGCATTTTTCTTTACTTTCAGTTCATTATGCAACTCAACTGACATTATCAATATTTTTATTATGTAACAGAGCATGTAGTTTTGATTTATTTGTGTATAATGTATTTAATTTATCAAGGAGACGGATTAATATAAGCACTTGTTGCTTGTTTCTGAATCCTAATTGTGAATGTGTTTATAATTATACTTGTATTATTCATAATAATAAATATAATTGTTTACACCAATCTTTTACTTTTCAATATATATTCCTGTACCAATACAAAAGACTACAATTTTCTTCATCAGTTAAACAATCTGACGCAAAAAGCAAAATATTTACATCAATACGCTGCGGACAATCAGCAAGAGAATTCAGTAGCACTTGGCGTATGTTAGTATAGTAAGGACACGTTAATAAAAAATGAGAGTTTGTTTCTATAGCACCACAACGACAATTTGGCGAATCCACTAAATTACGTAAAAATAAATTGGAGTTTAAAGCACTAGAGTTCATTCGCAAGCGTGCATGGAGAATTTGTCCAATGCGATTTCCAA
>JAASAO010001047.1:0-31619 GCA_017311375.1 Mytilus coruscus | reverse complement strand
ATGTACAATTTTTTTCTTCTTATCCGAATTCGGATAACGACCAAGACGACTTAATATTGAATATAGATATACTTATCCGAATTTGGATAAGGATCGTCACATTGCATACTTAACTCTGTGAGGCAAGTCATGTATTCTTCTTATCCGAATTTGGATAAGAACAGTTATTGATCCTTGGTAATGTGTATTATGTATTCTATCCCGATTCGGAAAACATTAGTTTCTCTCCAATCAATTATTTATTCTTCTTGTCCAAACTAAGATAATTAAATAACTACTGCAATTTTAACAAATAATGTTTTATAAAAGAAAGAAATATGTCTAAATACCTTATTGCACTGAGTTCATCTTAAAAAAAGTGTTGCCTACCAACATTCTTATTTCAGAAATCTCGCTTATCCGAAACACATATTAACTTGAGCATATGGAAATGCTCAAACCAATTCCGTTTGACAAAGTAATTGCCAATGTCGGCAATTCCTATAACCCAAGCACAGGAAAATTCACAGCACCTGTATCTGGACTTTACAGTATATCCGTCTCTATCATGGGTCTTCATGGGAACTCAATACATGTTAAAATCCGTAAGAATGGCCAGGAACTTGCAAGACTTTGGACACATGGAGGAGGTAGAGGCGAAGTAGCATCTCATACCCTAAATCTTCCACTCAAAAGGGGAGACCAAATGTGGGCCAGTGGAACTCCCGGGCATAAGATATACACAGGAGAGCCTTATAACGTATTTTGATTGCAAGTGGAAAATTCAATTAAACATACATAGATCAATAAAATTGTCTTTGAGTTTCTCTTCATTATGACTATTATGCCCAAATTTCCTTCAGTTTTTTTTTTTTTTTATCTCACTTGGACTTAACAGGAATAATACATCAAAATGCCTTTTTAAAATACTCATTTTGTCGGATTAAACAGCTGATTGAACAAAAACTTCATTAACAGCAACGCGTGTTTCTGAAATGACGATGATCGGGAACACCTGACGCCAAAACAGTTTCTAATTGTAATTGAAAAATAAACTGTCATAAATCGAGGTTCAGGTTTTTTTTTAATTTATATTTCAGTTTTAGTTTAACTCCGGCATTTATTCATTGTTACACTAAAACTTTTTGAATAGGAACGTTTTGATATACATGTTTTTCTTTTCAATATCAGTTTACTATTTATGTATACACTTTCCTTTTTCTTTTCCTACGGACATAGTAACACATGTAGACATATTGCAGATGAACAAATTTATCGTTAACCCTATATATACAAACAATTCTAATATACCAGAAATTAAAAATCAACACGCATGTATACGCCGACTTCCTTTCCAATTTAATTTAAAAGTTTAAAGCAATATTATGCACTTATAACACTTATAACCGGTAAGCGTACACCAATTTATAATTTTGCCTAAACTACGTAGGCAACGGACGGAAGCAAATTTATGAACATCTATTTATCAGCGAGTGAGCTAAAATGTGAAAACTGTGTTTATATAACATATAAACCAAAGTGTTACTTTTTATTTTAGATTTTGAAGTGACAATAATATTTGTGATTTATAATATCAATGTTAGACAGTCAGATCAATGGCATCTCGATATAACTTATTTTAGATTTAGGGATTTCAAATGAATGTTTCTTGGAAATTCGAAAGCAGAGCAAACTTTCAGATTATAATAATACATTTTCAACATGAAATGTCACATTACCGTTTTTCTTTCTATATTCATAGATATAAGAAGATGTGGTATGAGTGCCAATGAGACAACTCTCCATCCAAGTCAAAATTTATAAATGTAAACCATTATAGGTCAAAGTACGGTCTTCAACACGGAGCCTAGGCTCACACCGAACAGTAAGCTATAAAGGGCCCCAAAATTACTAGTGTAAAACCATTCAAACGGGAAAACCAACATGTTCATAATAAGGACTTTATTTTGATCCCAACGCTACTTGTATTTTTTCTTTTCATTAAATGTTGACTCTATACCGAAAGCAATCGAGTTGCATCGAAAATACACAAATTAATATAAAATTAGAAGATGTGGTATGATTGCTATGCAAAGAGACAACTCTCCAATAGAGACAAAATGACATAGAAGTTAAGTTTATATTCCGTTTTGGTTTTTTTGTAAGACTTAAAACAGCAATTTAAATTATTGCTACCAATATCTCCATTGCGCATAGTTTTCAAGCTGTTATTATTCTGGTATTAAAACGTGTTAATTTTGGTATTTCCCTCCTCAGTAGGATTATTTTCCACTGGTGTCAATTGATCAATGTGTCTGTTGGAAATTATGCAAACTCTTTCGTGCAGACGTTGTTTATTTTTGTTGATCAATATTGGCTGCACATTTCAGTTGGTATTGTTATTGGTATTGGTAATATGATCATTCCGATTGATTGTTGTCGTTTTCTCTTGAATGTCAGATGTTGCAATTTCTGTTTATTTTCTGCTAATAACAGTTATCCAATTTTCTCTCACAGACTTTTTAAAACGTGTTTCCGTTGATTTTCATTGTTCTTGCGTTTTAATGGTTGCAATTTTCACATGGTTATTTCTTCCTTACCTTCAGAATCAGGACCGTCCAATTTACTGTTATTGTTCTAACCGACAAACTTTTCTTTATTAACATTTTCTTTGAAATCCGTTTGTACATTGTTTGTATCAAAATTGATCTCTCCCTCTCGAGCTTTTGTTTGAATGGTTTTTTTTACCTCAGTCTTTGTAATGTTTATTGGCTGTTGTACGACTTTGCCCCCCAGCAGAGCTATAGAAAAACAGTACATTAACGGGTGTTACACGGCCACTTTTCAGATGATACACGGACACTTTTTAGTTGTTACACGGACACTTTTTTGAATAGAATCACTCGTGCATGATCAGTGAGTTCAAGGGCACTTTAAATTTCAATTAGATTTGAACTCTTTGTTTCACCGACATATTTCCTGTCTTTTTTATTAAAATGTTTACGTTGGCATCAATAACTATATTTTTTTCAAACAATTCCAGTATTTTACCATTCATATCAGTACACTAAGGGATTGACCATTTAACTTCAAAAGGGGGGTTATGGTTTTTTTCCTAAAAAAATATTCTGATTCCCAATTTTATGAGAAAAAAATATATTGTGGTCAAGCAGATGACAAATAATGTTCTGATTCCTGATTTTCCCAATACCGTTTATAATAGTGCTAATTTCGAAAAAAAATATTTGGATGATAGCTTTGAAAAACTAAATAATTTTCTTACTCAGAAGAAAACATACCCCCCTTTTGAAACTCAATGGTCGGTCCGTAAATGTAATTTTTTTCTTTCAATATATGGACATGAATAGTATCCTGGATAATGCTGAAAGTAGAGAAATGCTGATACCGACGTTTATATTTAAATAAAAAAGACAGGAAATATTTATAAAAAAAAATCAAATCTAATCAAAAGATAAAATCCCTATCAACTCACCAATGCACGATTGATCCTATAAATGAAAAGTGTCCGTGTAATACATGTTCAAATAGGCAGCAAATCTTGAAGAAAATCATTCAACTTATGTCACCAATTTTGGACGGTAAGCTGCGATTGGATCATATTGTGACACGTGTTTAATCCTGATCAACACTATTAGAGACATATAAAACCTATAATTAGATATCAGAAGATGTGGTATGAGTGCCAATGAGACAACTCTCCATCCAAGTCAAAATTTATAAAAGTAAACCATTATAGGTCAAAGTACGGTCTTCAACACGGAGCCTTGGCTCACACCGAACAGTAAGCTATAAAGGGTCCCAAAAATTACTAGTGTAAAACCATTCAAACGGGAAAACCAACGGTCTACAAAATAAATAATTTTGATGTTCATAGTATGAAGTGAAAAATTCATAGTTGTACCAAACACTTATTAAAGCGGGTATATAGACCAGATATAACCCTGAATAACATTAAGCAAGAATTTAAAAAAAAAATCCAAAATATATGCCTATACATATCTAATAACAAGACAAAATCCATTATTTCATAGCATTTCATTTACTAATGAAATAGGAAATTCATTCTTTTATACATTTACATTTATTTTGATATTGAATTCATATATATTGAATTCCTTTATATTGAATTCTATATATTGAATTTCTATATTTGGGAGCAAACGTACGATTTTTTTATTTTTACGGGGAATGGGGAATGGAATGGCACATCATAGATATAGGAAGATGTGGTGTGAGTGCCAATGAGACAACTCTCCATCCAAATAACAATTTATAAAAGTAAACCATTATAGGTCAATGTACGGCCTTCAACACGGAGCCTTGGCTCACACCGAACAACAAGCTATAAAGGGCCCCAAAAGTACTAGTGTAAAACCATTCAAACGGTAAAACCAACGGTCTAGTATATTTAAAAAACGAGAAACGAGAAACACGTATAAATTACATAAACAAACGACAACTACTGTACATCAGATTCCTGACTTAGGACAGGTGCAAACATTTGCAGCGGGATTAAACGTTTTAATGGTACCAAACCTTCTCCCTTTTTCTGAAACAATAGTATAACATCACAACATAGAAAAACACACGATAAAACATCAATTGGAAGGCTTAACTCAATCAAAAACGTAAATTAACACACTATGAAATAAATTCGATCTGTGAATGCATTTTTTCAACAAAAAAAGGATCAAGCCTGTTTAGATAAAATTTATTTTAACCCCCCCCCCCAACCCCCAACCCCACCCCACCACCCCTTTTTCAGTTTTTCCCAAAATAAAAATCAAATGTTGGCTTGCTTACCTCTGAAATCTTTTCATACATTACTTACTTGCGCAGTTGCATTTAAAAGTCTCCGGGCCAATGTGTACGACATTCATCTTTTACTTGACATGGTTCTTTTTTTTATAAAATTATTAAAATCTTGAATTTCTTGAGAAAAAACTCTCGGCTGAAGGGAAGTGAAAAAAATTTGTTTAAACTGTAACTTACATTAACTGGTATATGGCCATTTAAGTTTCTAATCTGTTTAATTTTGCTACCACTTTTAAATGCAAAATGTACTACTACTTTCTTGAAACGTCGTACAAGTCAGATACAAAACAAAGGTAACAAAAAAACAGGCCGGAAACAAACTGACGTATAGTTTTTCTGCACTTGTAGTCAGGTCAAGGTCCTCGGCTATCGCCTCGGACCTTCACCTGACTACTCGTGCAGAAAAACTATCCGGCAACGGTTGTTACCGGCCTGTGTCTTTGTTACCTTTGTATTACTAAGTTGAAGTTATCAGAGATATCAGAGACATCTGTTATTTCTTTTTGATAGGTGTAAACGAAGGAAATATTTGAACGATAAATAATTCTTGTTCGTACCTGTAACAAAAAGGGAATACAGTATAGTAACCACTACAATCACATGAAATCGTTGACAACAGCAGTTAAGTTAGTTCGTTGATGGTATACGAATATGCTAAAACAGTAATAAAAGAGCACTTTACCTTTATGTGATCGTAGAGCCCATTGACATACCTATCCTGGATCTTCGGTTGTATTTGAGTGATAGACATCAAACTCTTAGGTTAATTGGCATTAAGGTCAAATATATTTTGTAACTTTTCTTTCGTAAGAAATCGTCTAATAACTTTCTCACGGAGAATGACCGAAATATTATTATGTTTGGAACTACATCTGTGTCGACATGTAAGTTTCATAAATTCTATTTATACAATTGATATTGCATCATTTTGGCACTTTGCAAAATGGGGTCATTTGGTATATCAAATTGAACGTCTAAATGAGCTCTACTAAAAATTAAAATTTTAAACCCTTTTTCATCCCAGTGTGAAGGGTGGGGTCATTTAGTGCAAAAATCAAACTTCTCAGATGGTTAGGTTGGCGCATATCAAATGAAACTCCATAAAGCGTACATTTCAAATATCAAATTGACGTCCCCAAAAATAGGTTGGGTAGGGTCATTGAGTGCAAAAAATAAATTGTCTTCTAGGGTAAGGTTGTCGTATATCAAATGGACGGTCATAATGTGTACGTTTCAAATATCAAATTCCTGTCCTCCAAAAATTAGTTGGAAGTGGTTATTAGAAATCAAAAATCAAACTTTCTAGAAGATGGTGTTGTCGCATAGCCAATGAAAGGTCATTAAGTCTACATTACAAATATCATACTTCTGATCTCGAAAATTTAATTGGATAGGGACATTGAGTGCGAAAAGTGAAAAGTTTCAGAAGATATGCTTGTCGCATATCAAATGAAAGGTCGTAAAGAGTGCATTACAAATATCAGACTTTGAAGGGAAATAAAGACCTTTCAATTGTTTTACAAACAATTGAGATACTACTTGTATATACTTGTAGTTTATAATTTTAACTTTGATTTGCAAGTAAAATTATTTACACCAGAATGTTGTTAACTAAGGTTAAATTGCTGAAAGACCCCCTCCTGAATTAAAGAAATCTATCATTTAACACTAATCATAATATTTTGGGGTGTAAATAAGATACGTCTACTCGGACTAACGCCCTCATGGTGCATCTTACACATTTCAGAACATCTTTAAATGTGTGTGCGACCTAGACTGCATGTTTGGAGATATAACCTTAAATCATACCTATGACTTATCTAAGTTGAATTATATTGGTACAATGTACATGAATGCAGTTTGAAGTTGTTGAGACCAAACACCCAGATTCATTCTATGAATTTTAAAGCTATGGAAAACATATCTTATAAATTTGTTTAATTTTAAAACTATTGTCCCAACAACTCAACTGCACTCCATTTCCTTACTCCATGTTTTCACTCCATGAATCCACTCCAACACTCCAGCACTCCAAAACTCCACCACTCCATTCCAACAACCTTTTAGTACATGCCTGTTGTATTGGCGAGGCAAATATATATCTCTTTATATATACATAATTACACTAAATATCAGCAAACAATGTTAAATCTGCAAATTTGCGAAAGCAAATTTTGTTCTTCCTCGCCGGGATTCGAACTCATGCTATTGAGATATCGATACAACACCGCCTGTACTGTGTCCAGCACTCTAGACCACTCGGCCACCTGACTGAACTAAAATTCAGCTTTCGGTTCCCTAGTGTTATCTTTCCTCGTCAGTAGAATCTAGTGTTGTAATACATTACATGATATATTAGGCATGAAGATGGAATTGATTGCAGATTAGCTAAATTATCTATCGTAAAGGATCGTAAGATGCAGTCACAGAAATAATTATTTGATAAGTAGGTCTAAACACGTGACAACTTTACGACAGAACCATCCATTGGATCACCAGTGAAGGTGATATACGGCTTAAATCTGCAAATTTGCGGAATCCAATTTTTGTTCTTCCCTCGCCGGGATTCGAACTCATGCTATTGAGATATCGAGACAACACCGCCTGCACTGTGTCCAGCGCTCTAGACCACTCGGCCACCTAGACTGAACAAAAAATTCAGCTTTCGGTTGCCTAGTGTTACCTTTCCTCGTCAGTAGAATCTAGAGTTGTAACACTGTACATGATATATTTGGCACGAAGATGGAATTGATTGCAGATTAGCTAAATTATCTATCGTAATGGATCGTAAGATGCAGTCACAGAAATAATTATTTAATTAATTACGTCTAAACAAGTGACAACTCTACGACAGATCCATCCATTGACCTTTATATATATATATATATATATATATACATAAGACTGGTTATAAGTTTTATTCTAATCTAAACTATATATACTGACGGACTTTAGAAACGCACCACTCGATTATTATTTTTTCAGTTTTTCATTTTAAAATACACACTGCGCATGAAATACTAAATCGAATATAAAGTTGATTCATCTCTTCATCGTGTAAGGTAAGTTTGAAATTCGAAAGTTGAATTGATTACGTCACGCTAAACGTTTAAATCATGTGGTATGCACTAAAATCCTGATTCTCTCTTCATTATTGGTCGTGTCAATCGTCAAAGGCAAAGACAATTGTTAAAAATCCCTAAATGATTGACAGAAAGGTTGGTAATGTTTTAGTCAAGTTTTCCCCCTTCTGATTTTGCCAATTTCCACCGATTTCAGTCTGTTTTTGCAGTAATGTGGTGTACACTGAAACCTTTAAAAACAATTCTACAGTGGATTATGTGGCATTTCAGAATACGAGAAATGTATGTAAATATGCCTGCCATGACATCCAACAACTTGGTAAAAAACTGACGTTGTAGCCGTTATACTGTGTAGCAAATGACGTTGCCTAATTTGATTGAAATGACGTGACGTTAAACTACAGGCTGACCGGGTCCATAGGTGGTGTTATGAACAGAAAATCGACTTTTATTGTAGCCAACAAAAGACACAAATCAATAAGAAAATTTAACAAGATTTATTATACACAAGTTTACAAGAAGTATTACATAAAAAGAAATGTCAACTTAAATGTCAAAATATATGTCCAATCTTTTATCTTTATCCGGAAATCTTCTCGGAATCCACAGAATATTATATCCAATTGGTCACAATCTAGTATGATGTAGTTTGTAAATAAAAGTGTCAATCCAACTGCTGAGAATGTTGATGTCTAACGATGTCTAAGTCTATCTATGTCTATGTCTAAATCTCTATATTCA
This sequence comes from Mytilus coruscus, assembly GCA_017311375.1. Classification (NCBI taxonomy): domain Eukaryota; kingdom Metazoa; phylum Mollusca; class Bivalvia; order Mytilida; family Mytilidae; genus Mytilus; species Mytilus coruscus. The sequence continues at coordinate 22,980 of JAASAO010001047.1, read as the reverse complement.
ACTAACTTTTGGGTCTGCATTTAAATACTCAAACGGAAACTTCTAGACAACGCTAGAAACATAAATTACGCATCTTTTGTTATGATCATTCTGGAAACGTTATGTAAGTGAAATAGAAAGTTCTAATCATTCCATGAGTATCAATGATTGTTCCAGTGAATTCTAAACTGCATAGTTGTAACACAATGTGTATAATTTTGTACACAATGTAAACATATGTAATAGGCCACACAAAACAAATAAGGCCTACTAAATAGATATGATAGTTACAATATCATAACACCTCCCCCTTTAAAAAAAGTTTGAGTGTAACAAAAACTTTTCATGAATAGTATGTACAAAAATACATAGTATATACAAAGTATTTCAATAAGTTCTAGATAAAGCATCTGCTATTACATTATCTTTACCTTTAATATGTTTTACAATAACATCATATTCCTGTAACAATAAACTCCACCTAGTCAATCTCTGGTTCTTGTTTCTCATTTTATGTATGAAGGTGAGAGGATTATGATCAGTATAAACAAGAATAGGATGCACAGTGGGATTTAAATATACATCAAAATGTTGAAATGCAGACAACAGTGCAAAACACTCTTTTTCAATAGTTGAGTAATTTTTCTGATGCTTATCTAATTTCTTAGAAAAATATGATATAGGTTTTTCAACATTATCATCTGTTTCCTGATATAAAACAGCTCCAACTCCTACATCGCTTGCATCAACGGCAAGTTTAAATTGTTTTTCAAAGTCTGGAGTGATCAAAACTGGACTATTAATTAAAAGTGATTTGCTATTTTCAAAAGCGTTTTGACAATTTTCACTCCAGATGAATTTAGAATCTTTCCGTAAAAGATGAGTCAATGCTTGAACAACAGTAGCAAAATTTGAACAAAATTTTCTGTAAAATCCAATCATGCCTAAATATCTCATAAGTTGTTTTTTATTTGTAGGAGGAGGAAATTTAGTAATTGCATCCACTTTAGCCGTAATAGGTTTCACTTGACCTTGGCCAACTGTATGCCCTAAATAATCAACAGTGGCCTGGCAAAATTCACTTTCACCAAGAATAACAGTCAAAATTTGATTGTGACAATCTATCAAAAGTATCATATAAATGTGTTAAATGTTCTTCCCAGCTATCACTACATACAATAAGATCATCAATATAAGCATAACAACAGTCTAAATCTTTTATAACATTATTGATCATTCTTTGAAATGTAGCTGTAGCACTTTTCATGCCAAACGGCATTACAGTATATTGAAATAATCCGTCTGGTGTGACAAAAGCTGATATTTCTCGAGCTCTCTGCGTCAATGGGACTTGCCAGTAACCTTTCAATAAATCAAATTTGCTCACAAATTTTGCTTTTCCAATATTATCAATGTAATCGTCTATCCTTGGAATCGGATAGGAATCAGATTTTGAAACAGAATTTACTTTTCTGAAATCAGTTACGAAACGAAAGGTTTTATCTGGTTTGGGCACAAGCAGACAAGGAGAGCTCCATTCACTGTTACTCGGCTCAATAATATCATTGTCAAGCATATATTTAATTTCTTGTCTCATAAATTCAAGTTTCAGTGGATTGAGCCGGTAAGGATGTTGCTTAATTGGAAAAGCATCACCAACATCGACATCATGACAAACAGCAGTGGTTTTGTTTGGCACATCTGGAAACAGATTTTTAAAAGAAAATACCAAAGCTTTTAATTTTTCTCTACGATCAAAAGACAGATGTGCAAGTTTTGAATCTAAATTTGACAAAATTTCTGAATTTTTCAATCTAACTGTCTCTTCCGTAGTTTTAGAACTAAAAGGTGGTTCAGTGATATCTGGTTTGTCATGATTGTTCTCCAATTTAACCATGGCTAAAGTGGCAACTGGTTTACATTCACCTTCTTTAGTACGCTCAAAATATGGTTTTAACATATTAATGTGACACACTCTATTTTGTTTACGCCGACCTGGTGTTTTTACAATATAATTCAAATCATTAATTTTACTCTCTATGGTATAAGGACCACAATATTTAGCTTGTAATGGATGTCCAGGGACTGGCAAAAATACAAGTACCTTATCGCCAGGCTCAAAAAATCTGTCCCTGGCATCTTTGTCATACCATATTTTCATCTTATTCTGAACAGTTTTTAAATTGTTCTGAGCAATTTGACAAGCAGTATACAATTTTTCTTTAAATCTAGATACATAGTCTAGAAGATTCAAGTCAGTGTGTTCAGTAAGCCACTTTTCCTTTATCAATTTTAAAGGTCCCCTTACAGTATGACCAAATACCAACTCAAAGGGACTAAAACCAAGGGATTCTTGAACATCCTCTCGGACCACAAAAAGTAAAAAGTGAACACCATCATCCCAATCCCTGTCAAATTGAAGACAGAAAGTTCTGATCATGTTCTTCAATGTTTGTTGAAAACGTTCTAAGGAACCTTGAGATTCTGGATGATAAGCACTTGACCTATACTGAGCAATCCCTAACTGGTACACGACTTGCTGAAATAAACCTGACATGAAATTTGAACCCTGGTCGGACTGTATAGACTTTGGAAGTCCTACTAGCGTGAAAAATTTGATCAGAGCTTTGACAATAGTAGGTGTCTTGATATTCCTTAACGGAATAGCCTCAGGAAAGCGAGTGGAGGTACACATGATTGTCAATAAATACGCATTTCCAGTCTTGGTCTTCGGTAAAGGTCCAACGCAATCAATGAGTACTCGGCTAAAAGGTTCTTCAAAGGCTGGAATAGGCAGAAGTGGTGCTGGTGGTATTTTCTGGTTAGGCTTACCAACAACCTGGCATATATGGCATGATTTGCAGTATTCTGCGACATCATTTCTAAGTCTTGGCCAGTAGAAATGCTGCAAGATCTTAAGGCAGGTCTTCCTTATACCTAAGTGTCCAGCCAAGGGGGTGTCATGAGCAAGACCAATAATGTCTTACCTATAAACTCTAGGCACCACCACTTGGTATACCACTCTCCATTCCTCCTCAGGGGTAGCATCAGGGGGCCTCCACTTTCTCATTAAAATGCCGTCTTGATGGTAATAGCATTCGGCCACTTTGTCTGCTTCTTCCTGTGGTTGAGCCCTCTTGCAGAGCTGAAGAACCTCAGGGTCTTTATTTTGTTCTTCGAGAAATTTCCTTCGGTCTAATGAATGGCTGTTACGTCTGGCCATGGCATAATTACATTCTTGCTAATACTAGGTGGTCTTATTACGGCCTTCTCTGAGCTACCGGGACCTTCAATGTCGGCTAGAAAGGTGTCAGAAAGGTTCATGTAATCAAACTGGTCTTCTTGCAAATCCTCATTTTGTTGTTTTCTAGCCATCGTCTTAGTAACGACACAAGCTGGATACAGTTCAGCATCATCTTCAGGTGATTTAACATCCACCACCGGTTCACTGGTAACAATTGGTTCAGCAACCACTTTATTCCTAGCTAGATCATTTCCTAGCAATAATGAAACACCCTCAACAGGGAGATTAGGACGAACACCCACAACAACTGGTCCAGTTATCAAATCTGACTTCAGATAAATACGATGGAGGGAACATCTATACAACCTAACTCCACACCTTGTAACAAAACGGAGGCACCAACAGAAGTCTCCTCGGACAAAGGCAACACACCTTCTAACAATAAAGACTGAGAAGCTCCAGTGTCCCGTAAAATCTTAATAGGCTGAGGAGTAGTATTATCAACAATAGAAACAAACCCATCAGACATAAAGGGTTTATAATCCTCCATGTAATCACAAAAACTGGACTTAAAAGCCTGACTCGCAGGACATTCCAACGTATTGGTAACACGGGGTGTCGTACAAGCACTGGTCTTGGGCTTATTATCTCTTTCATTCTTCTTCTGGAGTCTGAAACAATCAGCCATCAGGTGACCATTCTTCTTACAATAAGCACAAGTCAGTGACTTCTTCTCAAAAGTATCAAATTTTGGACTAGACATATTATAACTAGACTGACTCTTATTCTGTGCAACAGGCTTACTATCAGTACGCTCAGTGCTTTGATTCTTGCAATTTCCACTCGAAGTATTAAAATTTTGACCCTTGAAACTTCTTTTATGTGAAAGGGTATAATTATCGGATATAACAGCTGCATCTTGTAATGTCTCAACAGTTTTGTCATCTAAATGTGTTTTTAAGTCTAAATGAACACACTGTTTGAACTCTTCTAATAACATCAATTGTCTTAAATTATCAAATTTTTTATCTTTTTTCTTTGACGTAAGCCATTTATCAAATAGATCTTCTTTTTCCCTAGCAAATTCAACATAGGTTTGTGAATCAAACTTTTTATAAGACCTAAATTTCTGTCTATATGCTTCTGGCACTAGCTTATAAGCTTTTAAAACTTCCTTTTTAACCTTGTCATAATCAGAACTATTTTCTGATGAAAGTGCTGAGTAAATTTCAGCGGCCTTGCCCTCAAAAACACTTTGCAGCATTGTAGTCCAAAAGGCTTCGGCCATTTCAAATTTTGAGCAATTTTCTCAAACTGTGGAAAAATTTGTCAACTGTTTTTCACAAAATTTGGGAACCAAACGTATATTTTTTGCTGCATCAAAATTAAAATGTTCTGATTTTGATTGGAATTTAGTGTTGCTTTCTTCTTTTGCCATTTCAATTTTCATTTTCTCAATCTCTACCCTTTCCCTCATTTCAAGTTCTGCCTGTTTTAACTTCAATTCATCTTGTTTTAATTTAAATTCATCTTCTTTTTCTTTTTTCTCCATTTCTAACCTTTCTTCTTTTTCTTTTTTCTCCATTTCTAACCTTTCTTCTTTTTCTTTTTTCTCCATCTCTAACCTTTCTTCTTTTTCTTTTTTCTCCATCTCTAACCTTTCCTTCATTTGAAGTTCTGCTTGTCTTTCTTCTTTTTCCAATTGTTTTATTTTGAGTTCATGTTCTAATTCAAGCTGTTTTAATTTGATAGCGTCAACATTTTCGACCTTAAGATCAAGAGCCTCTTCACCTAAAATTTCTGCGTCGACTAATTTGTCTATTACCAAATTTTTTATAATTTGTTTTCTCATAGATACTCTAAAGTCTAATTTCAGATGTTTAGCAAGCAACACTAATTCCTCTTTCTTTAAATTATCAAACTTCTCCAGGTCTGGCGTTTTCAAAAATTTACCGGCTTCAAATGCCATTTTGTAGAATTTTGTTGGCTAGTTCTAACAAAAAAAATACTGAAAAAATTTTCAATGAGATATTAACGTTATCCCGGACTTGAGCCCCCAATTTCTGTTATGAACAGAAAATCGACTTTTTATTGTAGCCAACAAAAGACACAAATCAATAATAAAATTTAACAAGATTTATTATACACAAGTTTACAAGAAGTATTACATAAAAAGAAATGTCAACTTAACTGTCAAAATATATGTCCAATCTTTTATCTTTATCCGGAAATCTTCTCGGAATCCACAGAATATTATATCCAATTGGTCACAATCTAGTATGATGTAGTTTGTAAATAAAAGTGTCAATCCAACTGCTGAGAATGTTGATGTCTAACGATGTCTAAGTCTATCTATGTCTATGTCTAAATCTCTATATTCAACTAACTTTTGGGTCTGCATTTAAATACTCAAACGGAAACTTCTAGACAACGCTAGAAATATAAATTACGCATCTTTTGTTATGATCATTCTGGAAACGTTATGTAAGTGAAATAGAAAGTTCTAATCATTCCATGAGTATCAATGATTGTTCCAGTGATTTCTAAACTGCATAGTTGTAACACAATGTGTATAATTTTGTACACAATGTAAACATATGTAATAGGCCACACAAAACAAATAAGGCCAACTAAATAGATATGATAGTTACAATATCATAACAGTGGTCACTTGCGAGTTATGACTACCTGCTCTGAAGTTTCAGGGACTTAAAAGTAATTTTATGGCTCGAAACTGTACTCAAAAGAACGTGCACTAAATTCTGTCTGTATATTTCTAATGACTTAATTTCAATTTTCATTTCGATCGTGACAAAAAGGAAAATCAACAATTTTTGGCTAATTAAAACTTGGCAATGGATCCAAGGAAATGTTAAACGACGAAACAAATTCTCCAAAAAAATCATGCGCTTCTAATTTCGCGTCAAGAAATTTGTGCGACGTCACAAGTCCACCATGTTTGATTGTCTGAGGAAATTCAGATATTGATTTTTCTATTCAAAAAGGAGTACGGGGTACATAATATGCAATGAAATGAATATAAGTCATGATTTGATGAAAAATAAAATAAACAAAATATGTGCTGCGTTTTTAAAGTCCGTCAGTATACATGTTTACAGTAAAGTGTTAAACACACAAGTGACGATATCATGGAAACCGTTCTCATAGATAGTAACAGTTTAGCAACTTCAACTTGATAGTAAACATATGCACCCTGGTGTTTTCCCAGACTATAGAGTTACATATATTTCATTGACTTAATCATGTTAATATTACATCATTTAACGCATTTTTTTGAAATCCTAACTGGTAATATGTTGTATATATCGGTTTTCCCACGAAATATATAATTAGGACATTATAAAGTTGCAATCAATCTATCGTCTTCAAACCATCGAACTCTGCAATGTACAGAACAGTCCTGTTGTGTCTTTGCGTAGGACTTATACACTTTACAAAGTGAAATGTGACTTGGTAAAGAGAGAAAATAAGCAACAGGATGGAAAACATTGCTGTTATCGGACACTTGGTGAGCTTTGATTCTAAAATATTTTTTTTAAACCATTTACGACTTAAATTAAAATTTCGAAATTATGGTTACTTGTTTGTAATATTATTTTTTTTTCATTTCAACTTTATTTGTCTTGTCAGCACATGTAATTTTCTTTTAGGATAAACCATCGTCTAAGTCTGGATGATTTATAGTTGCCATGACGATAAGTTTAATATGCTAACTTAAAGTATTTTGTCCCTACCTCATGTTATTTACGACATTGGTAGACTGACGAGTGCTGTCCCTGGCTTGATACCTACGCCCAATCTATATCGATCAGATTTGAGACATATTTATCAGTCTCCAACAATAGTTCGGTGGCACAAAATTTAAATAACAACGTAAATATCTCTTATTATTCCTATAATAAAGTGGTATATAATTGTATTCAATTGGAAGTATTTATTTGCACATTTTATCACATTTTATACTTTTAATAGACGATGCAATGAATGAAATTGAAGACCTTGCTGGGAGATTAGATAGACTCCGAAAAAAATCTTATGGGTGCAAAGGTAGGTTATTCATATAATTTATAAATTAAGTAATGAATTAAATGAAATATTTGTTTACAGCATTGTGAATACATGTATATCTTTTGCTTCTAAGGAAACAAATGTAATAACAAAACTGCTGAACTCCAAGATAAATTCAAAATGGAGAAGTCAATACAAAACCAAACGATCGACTATATTAAGGTGTCAGACCACCAATTCAAAACAAAATCCCTATCTATTCAACCAAATTTTGCAATTTTCACAGCTTTCTGAATATTTTACCTTAAGTTTAACTTCAAAGAAACCAGGTATATCCTGAATCGTACATGTATCATCTTTCTACATGCCAATTTGCAACCCATGTATAAAGTCTTATAACGAAGTATGGCTAATGCTGTGCCACTTTTAATATGAAGTTTCGTAAAAAATTATATCCTAGAACGGAAAGTTGATATGCACTACTTTTTTATTCAAAGGTCAAAACATAGGGCTGTGCGGCATATATTCAACATTCATATGCCCCGAAATTCTAAGAGTTTAAACTTATACTAAAACTCTGTACTACCCCTACCTTTACTTTGGGTCTTCCCCAGAATTCATTTTTCACCGCTAACATGTGTTTTTATACTGGTAACATTCCCGAATTATTTCTTAATGAGATGAAACATAGAGATCGTATCTGGGAACCAGTACGTAAACAAAACAAAATATCTATGAATATTATATATCTCCACAAAAGAGGCGTGGCTTGTGAAACAGCTGTATTTACAAACTGCAACCTAAACTAACATTTATTCAAATAGAAAACTCCTGAAAAACACTTTTTCTCACAACAATACTTATTTATCAGAATTATAGCCTTAAAGAAATCACTGCATGTACTCTAACTGTTCTTTTACAGTACATTTATACCCCCACCCCTGTTTCAATTTATAAAGAATTTAAAAACAAGACTTTAGTTATTGTCAGCTTACCCTATGTGCATGTTTGCTGAGATGAAATGGCTAGAACCTATTTGAAACTATTCTGATAACAAATTGAAAGCATTCAATATTATATAAAGTATCCAATCCTGCCTCTGTCTCCAGTCCACATCTTACTGTATGCCTATTTGTCAATAAAAGTTCACAATTTCTGCCTCAAATGGTCAGTTTGGAAATCTTGTCACAACAATATCATCTCTAACCATATTTCTAACATAATTTAGCTAATATATGAACTAGAAGTGTTTAAACAAAGCCATATTTGCAAATGTTGTATTTATGAAGTTACCAGTCTGATGTATGAATTCACTCAAAGTTTTATAGAACTGACTGCTTCATCTGTTTTTTGCCTAACTTCCAAGCACAGTTATTGTTTTATATACAAAAGACCTTTAAAATAATAAAATCATAGCATTTACAGGTTAAATTATCTGTTTTATGAATCAGGGGTAGGTATGGAAAGCCTCAGCTGTCATATATTAGAGATTTACAAAACGTTATGCTGAAGCTTAAAATGTAAAGTTAAGACAGCGTGATGTTGAATTGAGTCATCAAAATGCTAACTCTAAATTACAATATGCTAAGTTGAATCTGCGCAATGTTGACTTGCAATGACAAGTGCTTTAGTCGTGATAGTATAATGATAAGTCACGATGTTGTGATGATATGTCAAACACACGTAACGTTGGGTTTAAAGTACATGATGTGAAGTTGATGTTGCATGATGTTAGCTTGCAGATGGATACTGCTCAGTCATCCACATCGACAGCTATGATAACAAATAAAATGAATAGCTAAAATGTATGGTGCTGACTTGTTATTAATAAATGTTGAGCTGAGATAGTACGATGTTATATCATTGTGATATTACGATAGGTCTATCATGCAATCTGTTGATTTAAAACACCATGATGCACAGTTGAAAGTACATGATGTTAAGTTAAGATAACACGATGCTACACCACTATATTGAAACGAAAGGCTTACCATACAACTTGTTGACTTAAAACAACACGATGCAACGTGTTAAGCTAAGATGCTCACTTGAAACTACAGGGGTACAGTTGAAATTTTGTAATGTTAAGCTACGATAGTACGATGTTATATCATTATAATGTCACAATAGACTTATAATAAAATTTGCTCATTTAAAACTACACAACGTACAGTTGAAAGTACGTGATGTTAAGTTAAGATGGCACGTTGTTATATCATTAGAATGTCACGATAGGCTTACCACACGATATGATCGTTTAAAACTACACGACGTACAGTTGAAAGTACGTGATGTTGAGCTATGATAGCAATATCTTATATCATAATAATATCACGATAGGCTTGCCATACAATATGCTCATTTAAAACTATACGACATACAGTTGAAAGTACGTGTTGTTCAGCTATGACAGCACGATGTTATATCATTATAATGTCACGATAGGCTTATTATACAATTTGCTCATTTAAAATTACACCACGTACAACTGAAAGTACGTGATGTTAAGCTAAGATAGCAATTTGTTATATCATTAGAATGTCACGATAGCCTTGCCACATGATATGCTCATTTAAAACTACATGATTTTCAGTTGAAACTAGGTGATGTTAAGCTAAGTTAGCATGTTGTTATATCATTTGAATGTCACGATAGGCTTACCATACAATATGCTCATTTAAAACTACACAACGTACAAGTGAAATGATGTGATGTTGAGCTATGATAGCACGATGTTATATCATAATAATATCACGATAGGCTTGCCATACAATATGCTCATTCAAAACTACACGACGTACAGTTGAAAGTACGTGTTGTTGAGCTAAGATAGCATGATGTTATATCATTATGACGTCACGAGAGGCTTATCATACAATGTGTTGACTTGAAACTACACAATGTAAATTTGAAGTAGTTTGGTCTTGACTTGAAACAGTATAATGTTAAGTTATAAAAACAGAACGTAAAGTCAAAATAAAACAATGACATATACTTGTGCAGAATTGAAGATTTTTGGTGTTGACTTCAAATATAGTACAAATATTAAATCGTTTTATGTTAAATTGAAAGACAATAACGATGCGTAAAACATTACAGAATTATGTGAATTGAAACTGCAATTCTATGGAAAAGAATGAGGGACAAATCCCAGGATTTTTTCTTCTTCATTTGCAAGTTGATGAATACTAATGAAATTTAACTCCGGAGGCAAAATGATATACAAAGAAAGTTTTCCATAAATTCATAAAGCAAAAGAATTACCCATCGCTATATATTTTGAATACAGTTTTGCAGTATATTTTACATGTTTTGTTTGGATTTATTTTATGATTAAAACCAGACTTTTTATGAACAATATTTAAGAAAATATTTATCTATGTTGTGTGTTAATATATACAACATAATATTGTGCTTATAAGACTTATGACTGTGAGGGTCAAATTTTACTCATATAAAATCACATCTATGTAAGAGTTATCAGAGAATTTGTATTTACCACTCCCGTTTTCCACGAAATAGAACATAAGAATCTGGAGTCTTAATCTTAAAAAACAAAGATCAACTGATATGACAAATAATACGCTTAGCGTAGGACTGAGAGGGTCAGAGCTATATCAGAATGATCAGAATGTGACCCCCCACCCCTGGTCTTGTTAGAGGTATCTGAAAATTTGAATTTTCTTTTCCACGAAATAAAACCAAAAAATCTGGACTTAATCAAAACTGATGCTTTTTGGATTTCCATAGATTGTCCGAGACGGTTTGTCAACTAGTTTGTTAAAAATTTGGCTAAGCAAGCAAAATATGTCTTGCACAGAGCCAAGATTTATTCATATTCATATCACACTTACATATTCTCGTCCTTATATGCATGTAATATTTGCCACTGTACACTAAATACAAATACATTTTCATCAATTCTTTTTTATGAAAAGGAGCCTATTTTAAGCACGTTCATCGATTTCACACCCTGTATAGTTCATGTTTTTTGGGAGTTCCTCCAAAATTATAACACATTCCTTCTTTATTTGCAAAATCGCAAAGTGACGGGTGCCACATATGAAACAGAATCTGCTTACCCTTCTGGAGCACCTGAGATCACCCCTTTTTTTAGGGTTTCGTGTTGCTCAGTTTTTGGTTTTCTATATGTTGCGCTTAATATACTGTTGTTTGGCTTTTGATCTTTTTTCTCTCGTTTATTTCGGCTGACGAGTTTTTGTCATGACATTGTCAGTTTGGTTAAGAGTTTTACTATCCCTTTTGTATCTTTCGCCTTCTTTTATCCATTTTGTGTTTTTTTTTTTTTTTTTTTTTTTTTTTTGATTCTCCCCTCCCCCTGAACAGTATAATAGATAGATAAATGAAAACAGAAACCCTTTTCAACAAAATGAGATCTACAAGTAACTCGACGTGACCGAAATTGTAAATTTCTTCCTCATTAGATATATTGCCCTTAGGGTAGATTAGGTGTCTTCCGCCATCTAAGGAGCTACCATTTGATTTTTATTAGGGGCTAGGATAAAATTTGAAAAAGGAGGATGAGCAACTTGGCAAAAAAAAGACCGGATGACAATTTTTCATCCCAGCCCTCCCATAAAAATCACATGGTAGCTCTCTTAGATTCTCATCATATAGCACAACACAATCGGTCTAGATCTAAAAAAATATACACATTTTGAGAGAGGAATGTTATTCATATGTAGTACTTTTCATCTTGATGAAGAAAATTATGTGATTTATCTGATTAAAACGACTATTTGTTTTTAATACAGACCGTTTATTGCATATGTTTTCAAAATTTCCATATAGGGAAATAACTCGGATAACATTATTTTTTGTCGTTTTTATTTTTTTAATTTTTTGCCATGGCATTGTCAGTCTGTTTTCGACTTATGAGTTTGAAATCCCTTTGGCATATTTCCTCTCTAATGATGGAATGTGTAGGGACGTTATCTATTTTGTTTTGTAGACAGAAAACGAGTCTCGTGATCCCAATTTTTATTTTTATTTTCTAACATTGAGTTTTCCATGTATAGTTTATACAAAATCTGACAATACTGCATAACCTGTATATAGCTTGCAAAATGCTCTGTGGCCCAAACTTTTTATTATGTTTTTTCAAAAAAGAATAAACTACATTTTGGCAAATAATTTTAAAAAATCTATCGATTTTAATTTAGACCACACTCATGAAAACTATAAGAGAGAGAGAAAGAGAAACTGTTGACATAAAAACATATCTACAAACTAATCAAAGCAATACCAAAATAATTCATGGACTTTAACAATTTGTACAGATTTTTGATTTTTTCTTTTCTTTGAAAACACATATAGATAGAGAGAAGCTGCAAAGAACCAAGACAATCACTATGGACAAGAAAATAAGTGAAGGAAATCATTAATTGTCTTCTTATTATAAGTTATAGGGGTCATTGTCCATTAATGACTTTACCAATTTAAAAAAAATAAAATATTCTCCGAGTGGATATATAAATAAACCTGGGCACTATCTTACTTGGTGCTGAAAAATGGTTGGCACTGTTGTAAATGATGTATTTTTTTTTTTTTTGAAAGTTGACGATTTAGACTGGAGGCTCTAGGTCAAATTTCATTAGGCTTCATATAGACTTCATGTATGAGCGACAAGTATACAACAGAATCTACCATACTTTATGTTTGGGTTGGCCCCATGCAGTAGGATTCTTCCACCTATCAATTCTTTTTGTTTGATTTCGTGGAAAAGAAAATTCAAATTTTCAGATACCTCTAACAAGGCCGTGTGTGTGTGTGTGTGTGTGTGTGATGGGGGGTCACATTCTCATATAGCTCTGACCCTCTCAGTCCTACGCTTTGGCGTATTATTTGTCATATCAGTTGATCTTTGTTTTTAAGATTAAGACTCCATCCAGATTCTTATGTTTTATTTTGGGAAAACGGAGTGGTAAATACAAATTCTCTGATAACTCTTACATAGATGTGATTTTATATGAGTAAATTTGACCCTCACAGTCATAAGTCTTATAAGCACAATATTATGTTGTACATATTAACACACAACATAGATAAATATTTTCTTAAATATTGTTCATAAAAAGTCTGGTTTTAATCATAAAATAAATCCAAACAAAACATGTAAAATATACTGCAAAACTGTATTCAAAATATATAGCGATGGGTAATTCTTTTGCTTTATGAATTTATGGAAAACTTTCTTTGTATATCATTTTGCCTCCGGAGTTAAATTTCATTAGTATTCATCAACTTGCAAATGAAGAAGAAAAATCCTGGGATTTGTCCTCATTCTTTTCCATAGAATTGCAGTTTCAATTCACATAATTCTGTAATGTTTTACGCATCGTTATTGTCTTTCAATTTAACATAAAACGATTTAATATTTGTACTATATTTGAAGTCAACACCAAAATCTTCAATTCTGCATAAGTATATGTCATCCTATCATTGTTTTATTTTGACTTTACGTTCTGTTTTATAACTTAACATTATACTGCTTCAAGTCAAGACCAAACTACTTCAAATTTACATTGTGTAGTTTCAAGTCAACACATTGTATGATAAGCCTCTCGTGACGTCATAATGATATAACATCATGCTATCTTAGCTCAACAACACGTACTTTCAACTGTACGTCGTGTAGTTTTGAATGAGCATATTGTATGGCAAGCCTATCGTGATATTATTATGATATAACATCGTGCTATCATAGCTCAACATCACATCATTTCACTTGTACGTTGTGTAGTTTTAAATGAGCATATTGTATGGTAAGCCTATCGTGACATTCAAATGAAAAAACAACATGCTAACTTAGCTTAACATCACCTAGTTTCAACTGAAAATCATGTAGTTTTAAATGAGCATATCATGTGGCAAGGCTATCGTGACATTCTAATGATATAACAAATTGCCATCTTAGCTTAACATCACGTACTTTCAGTTGTACGTGGTGTAATTTTAAATGAGCAAATTGTATAATAAGCCTATCGTGACATTATAATGATATAACATCGTGCTGTCATAGCTGAACAACACGTACTTTCAACTGTATGTCGTATAGTTTTAAATGAGCATATTGTATGGCAAGCCTATCGTGATATTATTATGATATAAGATATTGCTATCATAGCTCAACATCACGTACTTTCAACTGTACGTCGTGTAGTTTTAAACGATCATATCGTGTGGTAAGCCTATCGTGACATTCTAATGATATAACAACGTGCCATCTTAACTTAACATCACGTACTTTCAACTGTACGTTGTGTAGTTTTAAATGAGCAAATTGTATTATAAGTCTATTGTGACATTATAATGATATAACATCGTACTATCGTAGCTTAACATTACAAAATTTCAACTGTACGTCCTGTAGTTTCAAGTGAGCATCTTAGCTTAACACGTTGCATCGTGTTGTTTTAAGTCAACAAGTTGTATGGTAAGCCTTTCGTTTCAATATAGTGGTGTAGCATCGTGTTATCTTAACTTAACATCATGTACTTTCAACTGTGCATCATGGTGTTTTAAATCAACAGATTGCATGATAGACCTATCGTAATATCACAATGATATAACATCGTACTATCTCAGCTCAACATGTATTAATAACAAGTCAGCACCATACATTTTAGCTATTCATTTTATTTGTTATCATAGCTGTCGATGTGGATGACTGAGCAGTATCCATCTGCAAGCTAACATCATGCAACATCAACTTCACATCATGTACTTTAAACCCAACGTTACGTGTGTTTGACATATTATAACCGGAAGAAAAGTGACATTGGGAACTTTACCATAATTCGAAAAGTGCTTTATATGAACTCTCGTTTTAGATTGAATATTTATATGAACTCTCGTTTTAGATTGGATATTTCTATGAACTCTCGTTTTATTTTAAATTGAACATTTCTTGTTTTAAAATGTTTCTTTATTCTTAAATATAATGTTCTTTATTTCAAATACCCAAAGAGATTATAGATTTACTATTTTACAACTTAATCCGATGGCTGTCAAAAGTGCGAAAGATAATACATGTATCTAACACTCGAACTACAAAAGAAGCAATTATCGCTATTTTACTAAGTTCAGCCGGAGGACAGTAATCCGATTATTATCTACATAAGATTAGACAATAATTTATATTTTATGAGAACCTTTTATAATGTTTTAATACCCTTATCTTTGACTTAATTTATGTTTTGTAAACTGTTGCTTGGGCAGTCTTCCCTAGCTTTCAAGCTGTAAACTTGTGTTAATAAATTTGTATATATTGTATACGGTCTTGCGTTTAAAGCAGCCACAGTGTCGATTATTGACCAACAGACTTTAATGTAACCCGTACCGAAATTCACGGAGCTATACCGAAATTTACGGGGTTATAATTGGGAGGATCCTCGATAACCGTTACCTTTGCAGCCAAGCGAGTTTTACTTATGAACTAGTCCCAATATACGAAAATTGAAAATGGAGTTACCGAAGTTGGAAAAGTTTAACGCGTTCGAAACCGAAAATGCAGACATTTGGATACAACGTTACGAACTAATGTGAATTTTCAAAGTGGGATGAGGTGCAAGCCACAAGAGCATTTACATGTTTTATAGACAACTACGCTTTAGCATGGTATATGCTTCTCGACGCCGAAGACCGAAACAGCAAAGATAAACTATTTCGTAAATTCAAGGAGCGTTTTGGAAGAAAAGTATAGAAAAAGTGGGATTATGGAAAGATGCAGCCGATTTAAAACAAAACAAAACGAAACTGTTTCGCAGTTTATATCCAGAATCGAGAGACTGTGTTTTCTTGCTGATCAAACAGTAATGATGGAACAATTTATTCTTCGTGGACTTAGACCAGAGTTTGTTGTTCCGTTTGTCACCGGAACCGGTCTTAAACAAAACTTTTCCGTTAATGAGGCCATAGATGCTGCTTTGCTAGCAGACATAACCATGCAGATAGTATCGAAACCAGAACCAGTCGAAATTACCAGTGCTATAAAGGACAATCCTACATCACAGAACCAACCCAGAAGTGATGGTAAGTGTGATACATACTGTCATAGTTACGAACATTTTGAGAATGCACATTTTTACGTCCCCTGTTAATGTACTTAATCATATTAATAGGCAACAGAAACGCCCTCAAAATAAAAGGCTTCAGAAAAACAAATTCAATTTTTATCCAAGTAGTGCTAAGTCCAACCCATCCCATAATTCAAACAAAGTCAGGCAGTCTAGAAATAGACAATCAAAGCAAAATATTGTTAATCTGTTTGCAAATACAGGCTGTTCAAGAGCCGATTGTAAAATAAATGTTAGAATAAGTTCCTCGGTTATACATACTCTTGTCGATACCGGTGCAGCTGTATCAGTCATAAATACCAATACATATAAGGCATTACAAGTAGATAAACCTTACCCTATAGATAAATCAGATTTATTAGGTGTACGTGGTGTAAATGACAATTTTATCAGAGTGCTAGGCAAAGTTACACTGCCTGTTGAAATAGGAAAGCTAACTTTATTTCACGATTTTTATATTTTGGATGATGTCAATATGCCACTTATTTTAGGCCGAGACTTCATGCATGATCAAAAAGCTGAGATAAGTTTCCCAAACAAGTATTATCATTACAAAACGGAATGACAGAAGTTTCTTTAAGTCAGGGCCAAGATCGGGATCGCACCCACAATTTTGTTCGTGTGCTATCCGATGTTACTTTTCAACCTAGAGAAAGAGTTATTTTCCTGTGAAAATAGATAATTTTAGCGAAAACACATCAGGAATAATTGAACCAAATTTTTCACTTGCTGGCAAACACAATATTATGGGAGCACGGTGCTTAATACAAACACATAATAACAATTCTGTTTTTGAAATTTTAAATCCTACCAATGCTGCAATAACATTCAAACAAAATACTATAGTTGGAAATTTTGTTAAGATTCAAGATGATAAAATTTTTGGAGAATTAAAAGAAAATTTTGAGTTTATAAATAGTATCAGAACTGGCGAAGCTTTAAATTTAAATAATAATTATATCAAAATTGCTACCGAGATGGGTATTGATCTTACAAAGTCCGATTTAAGCGAAACACAAAAATATCAGTTATTGACTCTGTTAGGGCAATATAGGCAAGCTTTTGCTAAAGACATAACCGAATTGGGCTGTACCAAAATAGGCAAACACATCATTGATACAGGCGATGCAAATCCAGTCAGACAATTTCCGTACCGGACTACCCCAAAGACAAAGGAAGAAATAAACACACATTTGGACGAAATGGAGGAACAAGGCATTATTCGGAAGAGCATGTCACCATGGAGCAGCCCCATCTTGTTAGTAGCAAAGCCCAACGGCGAGAAGAGAGTATGTGTGGACTATAGAAAACTTAACCGTCTGACAAAAATCTATACGCAATCGCTCCCGAATCTTTCAGATGTCCTAGATACCCTTGGGGAAAAGCAGGCTCAGACATATAGCGTCTGTGATATGAGGCAGGGCTTCTGGCAGCTGGAACTTGATGAACAATCCAAAGAAAAGACTGCTTTTATGACGCATCGAGGTCAGTACGAGTTCAACCGACTTCCATATGGCTTAGCAAATTCGCCTGCGACCTTCAACATGATCATGAATGAAGTAATCCGGGATCTCAACTGGAAAAGCGCATTAGTTTATGTGGACGACATTCTAATTTACAGTAAGAACTTTGAAGAACACCTTTGTCACTTAGCAGCTCTATTTGATAAACTAATCGAAGCCAACCTGAAATTGAAGCCGTCGAAGTGTCAGTTCGCATGTAAAGAAGTCCAATATTTAGGCCATATTATCACCAAAGAAGGCATAGCAGTAGATCCACAGAAAACGACATCTGTACATTCCTTTGCAGCACCGAAAATGTTAAAGAAGTACGTATGTTCCTTGGACTATGCAATTATTACCGGAAGTTCATACACAACTATTCCAAAATAACGTCTCCCCTGAATCAGCTTCTACATAAAGATCAGCAATTTAAATGGACAGACGAATGTCAGCGCTCGCTCAAAATCCTCAAGACAAAACTCACATCAGCTCCTATCCTCGTATTTCCGGACTTCAATAAAGAGTTTATTCTACATACCGACGCAAGTGGTACTGCAATAGGATATGTTCTAGGTCAACACGACAAAGACAAGAAACTCCGAGTTATTGCGTATGGCGGACGTATGCTACGAAAACCAGAACAAAGATGGGACGTTAAAGACAGAGAATGCCTCGCACTAGTAGTAGCTATAAAACAGTTCCATGTTTATTTGGCCAATAACAAATTCCACGTATATACAGATCATATAGCGTTACAATACCTTCATCGTATTAAAGAGAGTACCGGACGTTTAGCTAGATGGTCCATGTATCTTCAGACATACAATTTTGAGGTTCACTACCAACCCGGAAAGGACAACGTATGCGCAGATTTCCTATCCAGAATTCAGCACCCTGAAAACCAGCATCAGCGTCGACTCAGTATAGACGAAATCGAGGCTACATATACAGCAACCGATCAATACAGAAAAGACACCAATCAACAAAGTTCAGTCGTTCAGCCAGTCCAGTTAAAAGACTCAGACGAATTAGAAAGCGATTCAGTATCAGCAATTAAGGCAGTCACTGAAGCAGATAATCGTTATCGTGATGTTGATCCATTACTCATGATGATCGAAACCACAAAGCTAACACAGGATAGAATCCAGGCAGCTCAAAATGAAGATGAAGAAGCAGGACAAATGCTAGAGTATATTGAACAGAATACGCTACCGCAAGACAAAAAGAAAGCTGACGTTATAGTCCGAGAGTCAAACCACTACGTTGTTTCTAATGGTATACTGTTTCACCACTATTATCCTAGAGGGAAAGGACACTTATCAGATAGGGTCATTAAACAACTAGTTGTACCGAAGTCATTGCGTAACGACGTACTTTTATCGTACCATGATGCAATTATTGCAGCGCACCCCGGTATTGACAGAACTTACAACAACATCCGAATGAAGTATTACTGGAAGAGAATGTACCCAGACATTGAAGATTATGTGAAAACCTGTATTGAATGTCAACAAGGCAAGACTAATCCACACTCTAAGAGAGCACCCTTACAGCCTCTTCCGGCAACTGGAGTATTTGAAAGAATACACATGGACATTCTTTGCAATTTGCCACAGTCATCAGGAGGTTTCAATCAGATTTTGCTAGTAGTATGTCCGTTCTCCAAATGGTGTGAAGCTAGAGTTCTTTTCAACGAAATTATATGTCGATACGGACCTTGTAGAGAAATTCTTACTGATTTAGGGAAAAACTTCACTTCAAACCTCGTAAAAGAAATCTGCAAAATTTTCCAGATCACTAAGCTCAATACGTCATCCTATCACCCTGAATGTAACGCAGCAACCGAACGACAGAATCGTACATTAGCAACATCTCTGCGAATGTATTGCCATGACAACCAGTCAACATGGCCCGACTATTTACAAGGCGTTATGATGGCTTTCAGAAACACGATACAAACCGAGTCAACACAATATAGTCCTTATTATTTGGTCTTTGGAAGAGCCTCGGAATCCCATAGACATTGCACTAATTCCGGAATCTACAAAAGGATTGAGCAAAGATGCAGAATCAGCCCTAAAACTGATAGTTGATAATCTCGCCGTCGCCAGAAAAATAGCTAAGACGAATATTGAAGCTGCACAACAGAAGTACAAAACGCAACACGACAAAAACGTAGAGGAACCAACGTTTTTCATATTAGACAAAGTATGGCTTTACTGTACACGGACTCCAGTTGGCTTGTCGCCAAAACTCCAACGAAAATGGACTGGACCATATTATATTGCGGAACACATAGGCGAATATACATACCGTTTGCGCAAATCTTCTGACGATAAAATATTGAAGGCTCCAGTGCACGCTAATCGATTAAAGAAGTTTCTCGACCCCAAGAATCGCCCCACGAACCCACCCGATGAAGTAGATGAGGATCATGACCTTAACCCAGAGGAACTCATGGACATGCCTGAAATCCTTGACAGAGTCAATGACACAATCATTAAACATACACAAAATCAAGTAGGGAAAATTATCAAAATGATCAAGCACAATCACAAAAGATAAGCAACCGTCACAAAATCCAAACCCTCAACAGGACATGTATGATGTCGAAAGAATACTTAAGTGTAGAAAACGAGGCAACATTAAACAATATCTTATAAAATGGAGAGGTTACAGTAGTTCACAAAATACATGGGAACCATCCCACCACATACCCACTCATTTAATCCAACACTTTCATGCTCAGAGTCAAAGTAAAATAAGCGAAAACGACATGGATAACTTTAAAATAAACAAGGCAAAATTATTTTTCAGTACATGTTTTTTCGAGTCTAGTTAATCAACTGAATGAGAAAAGTCTATTTTGTTTTCATTTTCACATTAAGAATCTATTCTATCAAGAACACTTCATTATTCTAAGATGAATATTCACTTTTTCTGAGATATTTGTCACTGGCAGTAAGAAAACCACCAATAAATCGAGCTAAAGTCTGAGTATCCTTGTTGTATCATAGAACCTAGTGTTTTACACAAGTGAAGGTTGTAACTTTGAACAAAGATCACTGACTATAGTATACCAAATAACCACAATTATTGTTTAGTTGTCGTTATTATTTTGTATCATTTAGCGCAACATGCTATAAGTAGTTGAATTTACACGTGTGAGCTGCCATTTACATACATAGATTATCAGTGGTCTATCAAATCATTTTAGAATACCAATTTTGGTCCGAAACAGGAGTGCAGGATGGACTCGTCACCTGTCTTGTGGTCTTGTTTCCAATGGGTGTACAGGAGTGACGACCTGTATACTACATGTCAGAAAATTACATTATGATGTTTGATCAAAACCTGTTTACAAGGTACAAATATAGCCACTGATAATCTGATAATTGGTTAAAATTCTGGATAGTGTTTTCGAAAACCTTCAAGTATAGTGTAGTTTTTGTTAGAATCATAAACGGGCCAATGATCATTATTGCCCCCCTATTCCCTCAAATCTTGAATACTTAGTCCTACTTTTATGATTATGATAAAAGCACCCCATTTGTTGTTTATATATCTATACATATAATAGAGTCATGTACCTTTTGAATTGTGAAGGTGAAATAGATATTTTAGTATATTTATGTCAGGAGTCCCCCTCCTCAGAATGTTTTAGTATATTTATGTTAGTCCCCCTCCTCAGAATATTTCAGTATATTTATGTTAGTCACCCTCCTCAGAATGTTTTAGTATATGTTTGTGTTAGTCCCCCTCCTCATACCCCTTTGTATATTTATTAAAGGTCCAATATGTGCATTTTCTATGTTCGTGATGTTTTCAGTATGAACACATTTTCAGCAACCAGAAAGATGAATTACCCAAAGACGAATATCCCACAGATGGAATAACATTACCAGCCAAATACGAAATGTAGAAATTTGTGCTCGGGACGAGCACTTCAGAAGTAGTGGAGAATATAACCGGAAGAAAAGTGACATTGGGAACTTTTACCATAATTCGAAAAGTGCTTTATATGAACTCTCGTTTTAGATTGAATATTTATATGAACTCTCGTTTTAGATTGGATATTTCTATGAACTCTCGTTTTATTTTAAATTGAACATTTCTTGTTTTAAAATGTTTCTTTATTCTTAAATATAATGTTCTTTATTTCAAATACCCAAAGAGATTATAGATTTACTATTTTACAACTTAATCCGATGGCTGTC
Organism: Mytilus coruscus; assembly: GCA_017311375.1. Lineage (NCBI taxonomy): Eukaryota > Metazoa > Mollusca > Bivalvia > Mytilida > Mytilidae > Mytilus > Mytilus coruscus. The sequence continues at coordinate 911 of JAASAO010001047.1, read as the reverse complement.
AAAAGTGCGAAAGATAATACATGTATCTAACACTCGAACTACAAAAGAAGCAATTATCGCTATTTTACTAAGTTCAGCCGGAGGACAGTAATCCGATTATTATCTACATAAGATTAGACAATAATTTATATTTTATGAGAACCTTTTATAATGTTTTAATACCCTTATCTTTGACTTAATTTATGTTTTGTAAACTGTTGCTTGGGCAGTCTTCCCTAGCTTTCAAGCTGTAAACTTGTGTTAATAAATTTGTATATATTGTATACGGTCTAGCGTTTAAAGCAGCCACAGTGTCGATTATTGACCAACAGACTTTAATGTAACCCGTACCGAACTTCACGGAGCTATACCGAAATTTACGGGGTTATAATATCATCACAACATCGTGACTTATCATTATACTATCACGACTAAAGCACTTGTCATTGCAAGTCAACATTGCGCAGATTCAACTTAGCATATTGTAATTTAGAGTTAGCATTTTGATGACTCAATTCAACATCACGCTGTCTTAACTTTACATTTTAAGCTTCAGCATAACGTTTTGTAAATTTCTAATATATGACAGCTGAGGCTTTCCATAGGTAGGCATTTTTCTTGCCACTGGGGACTCAAATTTGCTAAATTATTCTGCTGTTACTGTGAATATAGAATATTTAGTACATATTTATGATAGAACACATTATTGTTAGTTTAATTGAGGTATTTTTGTACTTCAAGCTTGTTTTTTGTTTGTTTGTTTGTTTTTTTTTTTTTTGCCGCGTTAACAAAAAAACAAATGCAGGTGTTACGACTCACTTTTGGGTTATGGACAGGACAAAAACACCTCAACAACAATATTCATCAAGGATCTATGAGTTTCAATGACTGCGAAGAGTAAACATAAGCACTTCTAAACAATTTAAATTACA
>JAASAO010001251.1:0-31651 GCA_017311375.1 Mytilus coruscus | reverse complement strand
AATCAGGTCGTAGTAGAAGCGTAGTGAGAGCACAGTAAGGTCGTGGTAAGATCGGAAAGGTCGCCGTACTATCGTTGCGAGAGCGTAGCAAAAGCGCGATTCTAGTCGGAGAGACTGAGCCATGATCTCACAGCGACGTTACTACGACCTCACTACGACCATCACGTTCTCACCGCGACCCAACCACGCTTCTACTACGACTATACCACGTTTATACCACGCTGTTCAAGACCATAGTACGATTCTAGCACGCTCATGCCGTCCTCATCACGTTTTTCTTACGACCTGACTACGTTCATACTACGATCATTTCGAGTACTAGTCATGCTCATTGTCATTGTCACATAGAATATATAAAAGCTCTCCAGGTTTTGTTTGAAACATCAATTTCAATTGAACCGTGGAAATACAAGACCATGTTCATGTAGTAATGCTTCTACAATCATTAACACAGATACAAATTCTTATTGACCAGGCCATGATATTGTTATTGAGAGAGCGAAGAAGAATAATAGGACAACGTAGGTCCTGTTGGGTTCGTCCTTGGTTATCAACCGAACGGAGACTCAAGTTTGGTCATTATAATCAGTTAATGAACGAGTCACGAATCGAGGATGAACCTTCCTTCTTTAATTTTTTGAGAATGCCACCAGAAATGTTCGATGAACTTTTTAACAGAAATGGTCCAAGAATTAAGAAGACAGATATCTATTTAAAAGACCCCTGTCGCCTGGTCTTAAACTTGCCATCACTTTAAGACATTTAGCTACAGATGACCAGTATTCGACCTTGCAGTATGACTTAAGAGTTGCTCAGAATACTATAAGCACATTTTTACCCGAGGTTTGCCGAGCAGTAGTTGAAGAATATAAAGATGAAGTGATTTCATGTTGAACTGACCCAAATGATTGGAGGGCTATTGCAGACGAATTTCAGAAGAGATGGAACGTTCCACATGCGTGTAGTGCATAAGATGGCAAACATGTTGCTATTAGATGCCCACCTAAAACTTGAAATAACTTTGGTTACCTGTAGTCCCCTATAGTAGATATACCATTGTGCTACCTGTGGTCCCCTATAGTAGATATACTATTGGGTTACCTGTGGTCCCCTATAGCAGATATAAGTTGGGTTACCCCTGGTCCCCTATATATTCAACTTATATAAATAGCTTTTGGTTACCTGTGGTCCCATATATTAGATATAGCATTGGGTTACCACTGGTCCCCTATATGTTCAACTTTATATAGGAAGATTGAGAGATCAGGGGCTCTCACCATTGCCCTGTGCCATTTTTCCTGAAATTTTGACAATTTTTAGCTGAAAAGTGACAATCTAAGCCCTCCGTAGATATCGAAGATGACATTTTTCTGAGGAATCCTTTTCATACAATCTTTATTTATACGAACGTCTGTGTAGTATTTTGTCATACCACTACCACACTGTTGGCTTCATCGTCGGCCGGTATGAACAAATACCACTTTGCAAGTACTTGAATGCGTTTGTTTGCGGTTTTCCAATATCTTTTTATTATTGATATCGGCAGAAGAAAAGACTGGTGTTTCCAGGTCCTATTTATAGAACCGAACATGTTCATTATAATTCACTATAACATTGAATGGTATCTACAATACTGACGTCAAAATTAAAAGGCTGTCACAATTGGTAACATAATTCTTGCACCATATTGTTATCATATCAAAATTATCTGCAAAATACATTTATTTCCAACATGTTCTTTTTCAAATGAACATAGATACTGTAATTGTACCTTTTTTCGCGGTGTATTTATATTCGCGAATTACACGTTTGGTATATTATCGCGAATTTAAATTCAACCTTTCAACTGAAAACTTACTCTTTATCTATTCATGTAAACTTGACCTAACATCGACGACATGACATGTTTATAACCCTGTTAATCTATTAAATAAACAAACTAGATTGATATCAACAGGTGACAAGATCAAAGAAACAATAATGACATAAGATTACTTTGAACCATATGACTTTTCTATTGTAGTTGTTATTGAAACTAGAAAAAAAATGTAAATTGTCAACTTAAATTTGTACCTTTCATTGGGTTTAAGAAAACTAACGATTATATTGATAGAGTATTGTTGTTTAATAAATTAGAAAACCTTGGTGTTAGTAAAAATTTATGTATGCTTTAAAGGCTATTTATTCAAATGTTAAATGCTGTGTCAGATTAAACGGTAACATGACTGAATGGTTTAGTGTTAATACTGGTTTGAAACAAGGATGTGAAGTGCAAGAGTTATATTTAATATATTTATAAATGATTTAATTGATGATATTAAGTTATTGAACATTGGTATTGATATTGATGGTGAAAAATTATCAATCTTGCTTTATGCCAATGACAAAGTTTTATTAGCAGAAAATGCTGATGACTTACAAAAATTATCAGATGTTTTAAATGTATGGTGTAATCATAATAGTTTAAAAGTAAACTTAAGAAAATCAAATGTGATGCATTTTAGAAATCCTTCTGTAGCCAGATCAGATTTTCAATTCAATATAAACGATGAAAATATTGAGTATGTTTTAAGTTACCAATACTTAGGTTTATTATTAGCAGAGTTTTTAGATTACTAATAAACGGCAAAAGCTGTAGCCAGGTCAGCAAGTAGGGCACTAGGCCTACTTATTGTTAAATGCAAAGCACATGGTGGTTTTCATCACAATATCTACACAAAGCTTTTTTATACGGTAGTTTGGTCAATTATAAATTGTGGCTCATCTATCTGGGGAACCAGAGATGTTTCATTCATCACAGCAGTGCAGAACCTTTTCCATGCGATTCTACATGGGCATAGGGAAATATACCCCACACGATGCGGTGGCAGGTGATATGGGTTGGAAGCCACCTTGTGTTAAACAGTGGACAACTATTTTTAGACACTGGCCAAGATGAACAAATATGGAAAAAAAATAGAATAAATTATAAATTTTTTTAAATAGTCAGTGATGAAAGGCAGTTAGTTGCAAATTGAAAAATTGGTGTTACAAAGATATGGAAATGTTGAAATCTATTGATTTTGAAAGATATTGTAAAATAAATGATATTTTTCTTGATAGTTATAGTATATCTCAGTTAGAAAAGAACATTTTTAAAATATAAAAAAAAAGACTGGTGTACAAGCATTTTATCATATAGTACTGGTAGTAAATTGAGAACATATAAACACTTTAAACATACTTACAACACTGAACAATATTTGCTACAGAAAATACCACTACGTCATCGTAGTGCTTTTTCAAGATTAAGATGTGGTGTAGCACCATTAAAAATTGAAATTGGTCGATATGAAAGGAAAAATCTTGACGACAGAGTTTGTTTTAACTGCAATATAGAGGATAAAAAACATGTACTTTTAAATTGTTCATTATATCAGGATCTAAGACATGCTATGTTAATTGATATATTATATTATTATGATATGTTTTTAAATTTGTCTGATAAAGAAAAATTTATATATCTTTTTAAAAATATCAATATTTGTAATATTGTTGCCAAACCTGCAATAACATTTTAACAAGGAGAAACAGTATTTCATATCATTAATTACTCTTTCTAGTATTTTATTTATAAATTGGTATATATGTGTTTTTAGATAGTCTCTCATAATTCTTTTAAGAATGGCACATACATATATTTTACTTGTTTTCATACGTTTACTGTATATATATATATATTATATATATACAAGTTTACATTGAAAACAACGTTCAAACCTATGATTGCGTTGGATAAAAACCGTAATTTTTATACGTGTGCATGCAAAACAAATTTCTTGTTAGAGGGGTCTAAATACAGCACAAACAACATTTTCCAAAAGACCAAAAAAGTGAAAAAGTATATTTTAACAAAACGCATTTGACTAACAGGTCGAACAACAAATGTTCTTAAACCCTGCTGACTGCCATTGACGATTGCCAAATAAACGGATCACCGATGTAATAAAAGGATCTTAGTTATAAATTTAACACTAAACAGAAAACAATAAACTAGCGGAAAAGATGGTATACCGCAAACAAAAGGTGCAACGTTTTTGTACACCATATCCGGATTTCGACAATTTATGTCTCTTCAGTGATGTTAGGAATCGAAACGGTATTTGGAAAGCCATACAATTTACCTCAATTTAGGATATATATATATATATATACAAGTCTAAATTGAAAACAACGTTTAAACCTATGATTGCGTTGGATAGAAACCGCAATTTTTATACCTCTGCATGCAAAACAAATTTCTTGTTAGAGGGGTCTAAATACAGCACAAACAACATTTTCCAACAGACCAAAAAAGTGAAAAAAGTATATTTTAACAAAACGCATTTGACTAACAGCTCGAACAACAAATGTTCTTAAACCCTGCTGACTGCCATTGGCGATTGCCAAATAAACGGATCACCAATGTAATAAATGGATCTTAGTTATAAATTTAATACTAAACAGAAAACAATAAACTAGCGGAAAAGATGGTATACCGCAAACAAAAGGTGCAAAGGTTTTTGTACACCATATCCGGATTTTGACAATTAATGTCTCTTCAGTGATGTTAGGAATCGAAACGGTATTTGGAAAGCCATACAATTTACCTCAATTTAGGATAGACTCTTGAATTTTGAGAAGTCAAAATAGGATGAACGGATTATATAAACCCGAAGGCAAATATAAAACAAGCCCAAACGAAAAAATATAAACAAGTCTAAATTCAAAACAACGTTCAAACCTATGATTGCGTTGGATAAAAACCGCAATTGTTATACGTGTGCATGCAAAACAAATTTCTTGTTAGAGGGGTCTAAATACAGCACAAACAACATTTTCCAAAAGACCAAAAAAGTGAAAAAGTATATTTTATCAAAACGCATTTGACTAACAGGTCGAACAACAAATGTTCTTAAACCCTGCTGACTGCCATTGGCGATTGCCAAATAAACGGATCACCGATGTAATAAATGGATCTTAATTATAAATTTAATACTAAACAGAAAACAATAAACCTTGCGGAAAAGATGATATACCGCAAACAAAAGGTGCAATTTTTTTTTTGTACACCATATCCGGATTTCGACAAATAATGTCTCTTCAGTGATGTTAGGAATCGAAACGGTATTTGGAAAGCCATACAATTTACCTCAATTTAGGATAGACTCTTGAATTTTGAGGAGTCAAAATAGGATGAACGGTATATATATATATATATCTTGTTTTAAATGTATGTTGTATGTGGTGAGACTTTAATAAACTATTGAATCTGAATCTGTTATCGATTGATTTACAAACATGTGTGTATAGTAGCAGACAACGTTTTTGAAAGTCTACTGTAATCATTTGATAACAAACAAAATTATAATTATAATTAGATTTAAGTTTATAAATAAATAAATACACGACGATTATTTACAAATAACCAAAGTAACTAAATTTCAACAAAATTTGTCACTTACTGAGAGCGACTTCTGCTATACAGGTCTTGACCAAACCTCTTTTCAAACTTTCATCTTTCACATTTTTAATATTATTTTCGGGGAAAAATAGGGAAAATAAATACCCGCGAACTTGTTTGAAATACACAATTCGCGAAAATAAATACAATTACAGTAACTGATATATCAGTTGACAGTTCATCTCTGGTTATGTGTATCGTTTGGTTGCTGTTTTATGCTGTATAACAGGACTGTTAGTTGTCAAACAGTCCTGTTTCTCTCCAAGATCTGTTTTATCAGTTTTCCCCCAGGGTTGATCCTAGGACCTCTTCTTTTTATTATCTATGTAAATTATATTGCCAAGAATCTATTATCATTTACTAGACTATTTGCAGATGACACTTCTCTCAGTTATTCGAGTGGTGATACATGTAGATTGCACATACAAACTGACATCGTCGATCGATGATGACCTGTATATATTTGATGACTGGTCAAAAAGATGGCTCATGTCTTTCAATCCAGATGAAAGTGAATTTATGCTTTTCCCAAATATCGAAGTACCAATCATAAACTTTGCAAGATAATCCATTCACCACAAACACCTTGGAATTACACATAGTAACGATGCAAAAAGGAACAAGCATATCGATAACATTGTACTTAGTGTATAAAAATATATAAATACATTACGTAGGCTAAAATATAGACTTACAGGTCAAACTTAGAAAACTATACTTAGTATACAATCGACGGATCTTTGAATATGCTGGTCAAGTTTGAATAACTGTAAAATTTGTAATAATAACAAACTCAAAAAATTGCAACTTGACGCCTCAAGAGTTGCAACAGGCTTACCAATATTCACAAATAAAAAAATTATGTTTATAAAGAAATTAGGTGGGAATCTTTTCCGGACCATCGCAGAAAGAACTGCAAATGCTTTACAACGTATATAACAGAAACGTCCCTTATTGTCTTTGTGAATTGACTGCACCATTGATACAAAGTACAACTACATATCTTTTAAGGAATGATGAAGATATTATGTTACTTATTTGTAGACTTTCGATAAGTAGTGACTCATTTGTTCCATCAACTAGTAGGCAATGGAATAGATTAGACATATCTCTGCGAAAAACAGTAACGTTTTCAAAATTTAAGAATGACTTTAACAAGAGTTCTGGAGTAGAAATTAAACGGTGCCTAGTTACTATGCATTTGGTCATAGAACCCTCAATATTAGTTTAACGCAATTTAGATGTTCATCTACATTTCCTTTTTTTTTTTTTTTTTATCTCTTTCAAGAAATATTATAACAGATCCATTTTGTCGCTGTGGGTTTTTCCGTGAAGATTCTAATCATCTCTTCTTTTCATGTCCTTTATATACAAATTTACGTCACATTCTTAGGAATAGTCTTAGCTGGTTACCAGATGAATCTTGTTTTGGATCTAGAGATTATAACATCTGGTAGTATAAATCTGACAAATGAGCAAAATGAAGAAATTGTTAAAAATGTTTTTGATAATATTAAAAAGACCAAAAGGTTCATTTGTTAATCGTGTGCATAATCTGAATCCATACAAACATGCATATTTTTTTTCTTTCTGTTCCTCCTATTTTTCCTTTTCTATATTGTTTGTTTATATATCTTTTTTTAATTACAGATGTTTGATTAGAATTATGTAATAATAATTTTGCTATTCGCATGCTATGGAATTGATTAGGGGCAAGCTGAGGCTCGCCTCAAGGTGCGGGATTTTCTTTTTCGACCCATTGTCGGCCTTGGACTGTTTTCTGTTCTTTGGTCTGGTAGTTGCATCTTTGACTAATATTGTATCTTAGGAGAAGACGATCTAAGTTGGACTAACTTGTGTCTAATCCTTTGTGTGATATTTTGCAAATAAAATATGTTTAAACTAAATGACGTATATCCAGCAGAAATTATTATATACGGTTAAATAGACATCATAAAGAAAAGAAATCAGGGTATTACGTAAGATTTATACTTAACAATTAACGAAAAACAAATATGCTTTGCAAATAGCCACCAACGACAACCACTGGTTAACATGTTCCATTCTTTAGACAGATATGTAGAGAACTAGGCAATGTGTAACGGGTTTGTAACAACACTACATAAAAAAACATACTTAGAAAAGGATTGAATAATTGGGTCGATATCACAAAAACAAATAAAAAAGCGACAATAACACAAAGTGCCGATTTACGAAAACTGGAGTTAAATGAAAAGTAGTCTAAAGCTCAATGTCCACTATGTCTAATCAGTACAATATATCGCATTTAGTGTAAAGATGACACAAGCAATCTGATACAAGCTTTCTTGCTAAAATATTGCTTTCCTTTACATTAAAGAATCTGAATACTTCTGACTTTGTGTATGATACGGCAGGACAAGTTTACTGTTGTTTTCCATTTACCTCCCGTTTTTTATGTTTGCTTTTTGTTTGATTTTGTTTTGGTCTTATTTTTGGTGTTGTTTTGTTTAAATTTGTTTTGATTTTTTTTGGGGGGTAGGGTGGGGTTGGAGGGTCATTGGGGGCGTGTTTAAGTTAATTTTTTTTTATGAATTCCATGTGTACAATTATAACATGACAAAAAGAAAAAAAATCAACGGAAACATGATTTTTTCGAATGATCCAAGATTAGAGGAAGGGAACGCTAAAAAGTGTGTTTGACCCCAACACTTTTTTGTATGAATTTTTAATATCAGCAGCCTGCAATTTAGTTGTTGTTTTTAGTTGAAGTCTGCCATGATATTTGATTTCCGTTAGCTGTTTATAAGCTTAAATCATGCCGTTAGTTTTCTCCTTTCAATTGATTTCAAATTGTTCATGCCTTGGATTTGATAGCTTTCTCGCTTAAAAGTATGTTTTTATACATTATTGAAACTAAACAGTGTTCTACAGTTGTTTACAACCACGTCATGTAGTCTCTTATGCATAGTTGTCTCGTTGAAAATCATACTGTATTTCTCTATTTTTACATAAGTTGTTATGAAAACTTCCTCAGTCTATTTATCAATGACTCTGTTGAATAAATGAATACAAAACAAAACTATACGTAGATTATAATCATGTTCCCCGTCAATGCATTAAAATGGTTCATCAATTAAAGTTATTCTAATTTTAAAAAGGTAAAAGAAAGTATGTCAGAAACTCTGTTTTTAAAATGTTTAAACACAGTTATACAAACATTGCATGCAAGATTATCGTATGCTCACTAGTGCGTGCATTATATTGATATAGTTTACGTTTTAATACAACAATTTTGGACGAAAAAAGTAAGATATTTTATTTTTTATTCAGTGAGTTCTTTACCGTTTCAATTACCTGTTGAATAATACGTGTCAGATAAAGGTAATATTGTATTATTTTGTATTTACCTTTTCCATATCTCATTTTTTTTTTTTTATTTTTTTTTTTTTTTTATCTAAAATACTGTAAATTCAGAAAATTACTGCGATGCTTTTATTAATACAAAACAAGCTACAGTATCATGTTCACAATAAGAAAATCGCATCAATCATTTCAGTAGTGATTTCCCTTCACATATTTGTTTTCCAATCGCATTAGTTAGATATCGAAGTTTTACAAGAAATCAGAGATTCGCTTTAATAGATTCACGCATTAATTTCTGAATTAACAGAATATTACCGAAATTATGAAGTCTACGATACAGCAATGCAATTTATTTGGGGCCTTTGTTTTTCCTAGTTTAGTTGAAACTAATTGCCGGAATTTATCCCTAAAATGTTCTCACTATTATATTTCTAGTGTAATACTTGTACATTATAGTTATGTTAATAAAAACTGTAGATTTTATGGGTCGTGTCTCTTGGTTATATATCTTCTCGTTTATTCGTATATTTCATTTTTCATTTGATTCGCATGAACGCTGTCAATAGATGTAAACGCATAAAAGATCATTGAATGTTTTAAACCTTTTTTTAAGATGTTATACATTATGAATACAATTTTTGATTCTGCAAACAATTTTGTCGAGCCATACGAAGTAGTATAGAGCTAGTATTTGTAAGACCAATTCCAGGTCATTGGGGGAAGTATAAAAATTACATCTGTGTAAAATAAATGAAATGATGAAGGTAGGGATTAAAAGGCTTGATAAAAAGGATTAAAATGTAAATTGAAAGGCAAAGTTCGAACCGAATAATTAGCCTTGATTAGTTCATGCAATTCAAAACCTGAACGTAAAGAAATGAATTGGGTAGGATACACAATGAAAAAAGGTGCATAAAAATAATAATAAAATTCAACATTCCCACGTTTTCACTTTTTTTCTTTGTATTCTTTCTTTTCTACTTGAATTCAATGGTCTGCACAGAAATACATTATTTTACGAAACAAAAGTTGTCATAACAAATTTCTAATACTTGTGTTCGAGCTACCAATCATAAAAATGACGAGCTAAAAATATTATTGGGTATAGAAACGGAAAAAAATTGACTTTTGATAGGATGTCATTTGTCAGTTATTGGTTATATCTATATTCATTTTTATCACATATTTGTAACGGAAATGTAGGACTTTACATATGTAATAACCACAGAATTGTCCTAGTCATATTCTTGCCCGGGGCAAATAACTAGTTATTGTGCCCTGAAAGACGGCATAAGTGTTCATAACATCAATGACGGACGAGGAACGTCGATTAAAATGACAGTGGAATTATTTCAGTGAGGACAAAAATGTGTTTTAGTTCAATTATATGTTTTGGAGTTTAGTACGACGTCCGTTTTCACTGAACTAGTACACATTTTTGTTTAGGGGCCAGCTGAAACCCGCCTCCGGTTGCGGGATTTTCTCGCTGTGTTGAAGACCCATTGGTGGCCTTCTGCTGTTTTCCGCTCTTCGGTCGGGTTGTTGTCTCTTTGACACATTCCCCATTTCCATTCTCAATTTTATGATCTTGCCTGACGAAGTAATAAGTTATTTTCTACATTTTTTTGTACTTTTTTCAGCATTTGTAAAATATGTGATAAATAGATTATAACATATCCTTTTCCAAATGGACCCTGTTATCATCCCTCGACCCATATGAGCCCTTGGCTGGAGGCTTGGGCTAATATGGGAGTCTCGGGATGATACCAGGGCCGTTATTGAAGAAGGCATGTCATAATCTATAAATATACATATAATGGAATTCAATGCGACTGTCATACAAGTGAGAGTTTTAGCTAGCCATAAAACAAGTTTTAATTCCCCATTTTCTACATAAGGAAATGCCTGTACTAAGTCAGGAATATGACAGATGTTTTCCATTAGTTAGATGTGTTTGAGCTTCTGATTTTGCCATTTTGTAAATGACTTTCCATTTTTAATTTGTCTTGGTGTTCCGTATTTTTGTTATTTTACTTTTTACTTTTAAGTAAGAATTATATGGTGACTTTTATTAAAACAAATGTTGCAAAAGGGAAACGTAATTGCATTCATGACTAAAAATGAACACATAGTTTTTCTTTTTGTCATTTTTATACTAATCTTGTAATCATACTCTAAAGCACAAAGTATCTATAAACATAAATGTAACACCGTAATAAATGATATACATTTTCCAGCTATACAATGTAGACATAAATTATAAGTTAAAACATGACAATAACAAGAATAAGATGGGATAAGAGATAGATAGAGGTATCCATTTACATATGTCAACAATATCAAATGGATTTTGACGTTTTCTTGAAGATGGATATGCCTTTCACATGAAAATAAGATAAAAACAAGTTAACAAGACATATAATTACTAAACTTCCTCCGACCTTAAAATATTTTCGTCATTTAAAATTTATTTTTAAATAACAATACTTATCATTTTAGTTTTCTTATTCCTGAAAATTATATTTACCTATAAAAGAAAACAAAAAATAAAAATAAACACAAATAATTACACAAACAAACAAACAATTACACACATGCGATATTTTAATGTAAGCAATAACTTTACAGGGGTTGTCTATAAGAGACACTAAATAACCTTTATGACTACAAAAAAGGAATATTATATATATATTTTTTTTCAGTCTTTATACTCAAATAACAATGCAATCTCGTCATTTTACAATTTGGATCTCGTAACAAGTATAAATAATTTGTTCAGAATATTTTGCTTCGTACCAAAATGTATTTAAGTACAAAACACTGAATGGAAGAAGTTAACAAATAAAATGAATTGATTACCATACTTTCATGACGTTCCGGTTTGAATTTTGTTTATTCATCATAACGTTTAATTATTCGATTCAAATGTTGCCTTTAAAGATACATTTTAATCTTTTTCAAGCAATTTATCCTGATGTACAAGTTAATCTTCCCATTTTTGACCTTATACACGAATGTATTTTTACACAATCGCAAAGAAATAAAAAAAATAAAAAGTAAACTATTTTATTAGACCTAGCAATATGTTTTTCGTACATCTGGATTAATTATAGTATTTTTAAGGCAAAAATGCAAAAAGATGATAAAGAGAAAAATACCAAGGACGCAGAGATAAATTCATATGAAGGAGAAGGGATGACAGTTGAGGAAATGGAAACAGAAAAAGATAAAAATGTAGATCATGGTTGGGCTTGGGTAGTTATGGCAGGTATGATTGACATATGTTATCATGCATCTAACTTTACTTACATCTTAGCTATAAAACCAGGTTTAATCTACCATTTTCTACATAAGAAAATGCCTGTACCAAGTCAGGAATATGACAGTTGTTTTCCATTTGATGTATTTGAGCTTTTGATTTTGCCATTTCATAAAAGACTTTCCGTTTTGAATTTTCCTTGGAGTTCGGTATTGTTGTTATTTTACTTTAAACACTCATAGTTGCTTTAATGCTGTATATGCATTGTATCACTACATTTTATTATGACTATATCAGGATATTTGTGTTTGAATAATATATATCAGGTCAATAACAGCAAATCTCGAACCAATAAAAAGGCTAGTACAAAAATAATAACGTAATACAGTCATAATAAAAAAAGTGTTTGATAACAGATTAATTATAAATATAAAGAAATAACAAAACTTACAGACACATCCAAGATTGTAATCATTTTAACTTATGATATTACTTGAAAGAAAAATCTAAAATTTGTTCGAAATCATGTTCATAAAATTGTTCTTATGTATGTCGTTTAGAAACCGTTCTACCCTAGAACAGGTTTTTACAGTTCTATTTTAGAACAGATTTGGACAGTTTTACGCTACAACATATTCTGACAGTACTAACTTAGAACAGTTTTAAAGTGTTCTACCCTTTAACTGATTCTTAAATTATACCATAGAAAAACTCTTGGTTAGAAGTACTCTAGAATAGATTAAGGAAACAGTTATATGGCAGCGTATTCTGAAAGTTCTAAAGAGAGGTTAAACTGCTTCCAACTGTAGCCTAACTAGGTACAGGCACAGCATGTGGTGGGATAGTTTTACGTGTTCACACACCTGCTTTTTTATACTTTCGTTATTTGCAAAGTATTTAAACATAATCTGCACCATAATATAAGTCTACCATTGTTCTATTTACAGCCGTTTCATAAGATTTATTTCTCATTTTTATAGGTTGTAAATACATGTGTTAACTTTATTATTTGTTGGTCTGAAATACACAGTTCAAAACGTTCCAATTCATTCTGTCATTAGATTGTATATATATCTTTATACACTACGAGTGTGTAGCTTCTTTAATTTCGTATTTTCTGTAACGTGAAAACATGATTGTATGAATAATATAAGTTACATGGTTTGCTACTGACCCCGTACGGATACATAGAGGGTTTGTAAAATTTAATAGGGGTTGCGAACGAAGGCCGAATCCTCTATTGATCTTTCTTACCTTCGGTAGTGAACCGTATAACGATTTTATTCCACACAATACTTTTCCTGCCAAGTTTTGTATAAAAATAAACAATCTAGATGGCATCATCATTAATAGTAGACGTGACGTCATGATACCCGAATGAAATTAACTGACCCAGGTATAACGATATGACGGCGTTAAACCAATCACAACGTCACTAGTTTACCCGAGTTGCGTTAAAAAAGAGATATGGGGTATGCATCAAAAAGACAGCAACCCGAAGTCACAAATATCCAAACAACATATACAGGTTAAAGTTTTATGATCTGATAACTATAATCACTTACACATGTTACATACATTAAGGCGACAGTAGTTTATTCTTGAGCTTTTGATTTTACCATTTGATAAGGGACTTTCTGTTTTGAATTTTCCTTTGAGTTCGGTATTTTTGTTGTTTTACTTTTTAGCGATGTTCAAATCTCGCATATTGATGCATTGTTGTAGACAGACGATTATAAAGTTGTCTGCAGAAAATGTCCCTGGTTAGACAAATCACTTGATAATAAAATTATCCGATACGATCTACATTTTTTATATTATGTGCGTTTCATTAGAACAGCGAATTCAGAGATAAATTGTTCTTTTATTTTTGTTTTATTTTTATTTTTTGGATATTTTTGCAGCGGCCACAGCAAGTTTTTGTGTGTTTGCATCCTCGTTGAGAGGATTTGGTGTTTTCTTTAATGGTTTTGTTGACAAGTTCGATTCCAGTTCATCTTTAATCTCATCTATAACTGGTATTCTGCATGCAACATACAGTATTTCTAGTAAGTATTTAAAATTCAAAATCAAAATCGTCATAATGGTATTTAGTCTCAATTTACAAGTAAAGATATATGAATATGTAATTTATTGTCCGTATACAGATTTGACTGTTCTAGATACTTAAAGATTTTAAATAAACTCTTTCTCCAGAATTGTATTTCTGTTATCAAATTAGATGCATTTTTGTGAAATATCTGTGTTAAACTTATGTTTTTATTGTTTCTTCTTCTTTTTTCCTTTCTTTGTTTATTTGTTTATGGTGTCATATTGCACAAAACTATAGTGTGTTGTGTCGCATTGAACAACTAGCTGGTTTACAATACACAAAGCAGTATTCCCATCAATATATGTGCAATGCATGGTGCAATGCATGTGTACATGATAATCAAAGTTTATGTATATGAAATATCTGTATAGATAACAACGAATATGTTCCGATTATCGTAGCCAATCTTTCGTCCTGTTTCCTCAATGATGACATCGAGTGTGCCTTAACAAAATATTCGTTCTTACCATGATCAACACGACGGGTCCCACATTTTGAGAAGGGAAATGCTAATCCTCCGTAGGCACCTGATATCAACCTGGTAAATGGAAGTGTTGATCAGTCGTATGTTTTGTTTAGACTGTTGTTTGTCTTTTCGTCTTTTGTTCTCTTTTTTTTTTTTTTTTTTTTTTGCAATAATTTTATCGGTCTCACTTTAAATAAGCTCAACCGTGAAACCAAGAATAAAAATGTGTACGCCAGACGCGCGTCACATCTACAAAAACTCATAATTGACGCTCGAACCAAAAAAAGTCAAAACAAAAAATAAAATAAAATAAAATAAGCAGTTGAAGATCATTGAAAACTTAAAATTTCAAAACTTTGAGTTTTAATGTTCTCCGTTGTATATCTTCCGCTTCTTATTTTATAATAATTTAGACACAATTCTATTATTGCTTTTTATCTTACTATTAATTGTGCTGTAGAAACATTATTTAATTGATTGATTGTTATGAAATGCAGGATATATGGGGGTATACGTCAAACGACTTTATAACCAAATGAAATCAAACAGTCCTCAGCAATAGACAGTTGTTAATACAATATGTCAACTTTTTAATCGTCAGGAGAGTATTAAAGTTGTGAATAAAAGTGTTGCCTTAACGTCCTGTAGAATAAAACAAATCGAACTGTTTTTATTTTCAAGTCAAGGTTGCTATATTGCGACCTAATGTATATAACAAACAAGTAACTATATTTTCAGCCCTTCCAGTGCTTACAATTGGTCTTCGGTTTTTATCAACCAGACAGTGTTTAATGATAGCTGGTGTTTTGTCCAGTGCGGCTTTTATTGGTGGGAGCTTTGCAACCAACACAACAACATTACTTTTTACAAATGGGTTTTTATCAGGTATACTTTATTGTAGGTTTTGTCAGTATTTTTAATAAAGCCAAGAATGATGTAAGAGTAAAATGATAGGGGAACCGAAAAAAACAATAAATCGGAGATCTTCAGACAAACCAGAGGATAAGAACAAAACTGAGACCATAGTTATTCAGTGTTTTGAAAAAAAATATTTGCGTGCGAAAGGTTAATGCTGAGGAACCGAATTAAAAACAGGACAACAATAGTAGAAAAAAAAACCAACTAAGCAAAGCAACAACAAAAAATGTATAACCAATCCTTGCTTCCAGACAAAAGAAATATGAATTATCAGCATAATGAGCTATGTTCCCTCTATTCAATAGTCGGGAGAACATCAACAATAAATATCAACAATATAAATTCAATGTAAAACACGCTATACTTCGTGAGTCTAATGTAGACGAAAAACGCATTTGCCGTTCATTTGTACCAAACTATACCGTGGTATCTTCGATGAGTTTTCACAAACATCAGGAGTAATCGAATAGGTTTCAGACTACCACATGCAAGGAACAGATCAAAAGAAATTTCCCAATTACTGTTTTCGATCTTGTTGTAATTGTTTACGATCTAAACAAAAACATATAAGGATATTTTTTTTAAATTGATTTTTTAGTAGCTTGATAAGAAAATCATGATTTGAACTCACTTGCTGTGTCAAATCATTTTAATCTTACAGGGAAACATACTATCCTGCATTGTAAATTTAGTGAAGTATTGTAACAGTACTGGAATTTATTAATTTGTGAATAGTAATGCTGCTTCGTTCAACAGTTATTTCTACTAAAAATAACAGACACCTCCTAGAAAAATATGATACACACACACAAACACATTAATTCCCAGTACAAATTCAAACAAAAAAACAGACAAAACAAAAATAGCATAAAAGGAAGAAAGTAGAAAGGGTGGTATCGAAGAAAAGCTTCTTTTTTAACCAAAAAAAATCTGTCAATTAAAAAGAAAATGATTCAACTCAAAATATTTCATATACTGAACTTTTTTTTTTCTTTTTTGTTTTACATATCGATTTATAATTTGTAGGTCTTGCGTTTTCATTTTTACATGGACCTCTAGCTTATTTGATCGGCATCTACTTCATCAAACGGCGAAATTTAGCCCAGGCAATAACTATATCCGGTGGTCAGCTAGGAGGTCTACTTTTCCCTCCACTTTATGGATATTTAATCAGAGAGTATGGATTACAGGGTGGGATGCTTCTTACTGGAGGAATTCATCTAAATATTATTGGTTTGGCAATTCTGTTAAGGCCAAAAAGAATGAACATTATGACGACAATTCAAGAGACACTAAACAGTCAGCATTTTAGTACATCAAATATAGCAGAAAGAAAACAGATGATTCAAAACATTGACGATAAAATGATGGCTTCAAATGAAATGTTCAATGAAATGAAACGAAGTTTTAGTGAAAGTCTTTTAAAAAAAGTCGTAAAACACGAGCCCGTGGCAAATCATATACTGTGTAACTCAGATCTGCATTTGACCAAACATAACAGAGATCGAATAATAACTGAAAAATATGTCGATAGTTTGTCACGTTCCAACATAATTAGTATTGTAAGCAATTCATTGCCAGTCTTGAGAGTTAGTAAGACATCGCAAATTTTGATAAAAGGGGAAGCGAAACAAACTTGCTGTCAATTTGTAGATATTAGTTTGATGGAAGCGCCATTCATGTGGATTTATGCGTTGGTTTATTGCTTCGGGAGAGTGCCTAATGCATACAACAGTATTTATATTGCGCCGCTTGCACACGAATCAGGCATTAGCGATAGCAGAATTGCAGATCTTGTTTCGCTAATCAATGCATGCGATTTTATTGGAATGATTTTATGTGGTTTCGTAGCAGATAGAAAACTTTTGGAAAACTATGTCATTGTCATATTATCTTTGTGTTTCACTGGTGTGTGTTTGTCTCTCTCATCATTATGTTCAGCATATTGGCATTTTATACTATTTTCTATAGCTACTGGTATAAGCGCTGGGGGAATATTTGCATTGACGCCAACAGTGGTGGCAGATTTTATGGGAATAGAAAATTTTAGATCTGCTATGGGTATTCTAGTTCTATTTCAAGGAGTAAGTTTGGCAGCTTCTGGACCATTCCTTGGTATGTTTATTTAGGATTAAATGTATTAATTTTCAAGATAAGAAAAAAAAACAATTGCTTGTCAGTTATATCATCGATCGTTAATTCAAATTTAAAAAAAAGTTTTCTTCCCAAATATGTATCGTCATCGGGTTTCACTTGGACAATGTCACATTTAAACTTTTAAATACATTATTTTTTTTATTTTATATAAGGAAATGAAATAGGTTCTTTATTTAGCACCCCTTCATTCCTTATTGATTTTTGACCTATTTTTCTCTTCTTTATTAGTTTTTGCCTATTTTTTTCTATTTTTTTTCTTTTGTTAACCATATGTTCTACACTTTTTGCCCAGTATTCTCTTTTCTCATTTCTGTAAAACCTATTCAGACCATCATTGGATATGTATATATCAAATCGTTTACAAAAAGAAAAATCCTCAATTAGAAAATAATTAAAAAGAAAGGATTACCAATGCATTATATGTTTAATGTAAAGGTCAGATACTTAGGTAAAGTATGAGTTACAATGTATGTCTTGATTAGAGAACCGGACATTGGTTTGATGTTGTTGACAAATCCAGTTGCATCTTATAACTGTTTGTTGTTTTTTGTTTTGTTTTTTTTTTTTTGCAGGATATTTAAAAGATAGGAGTGGAACATACGTTACATCATTCTATTTCTTGGGTGGATGTGATATACTTTCTGCCTTTATTTTTACTCTTGGTCTTGTATACATTAGGAAACTCAAAAAGAAAAGTGTTAGTGAATAAACTTTGACATTTTTTCGTTGTACAAAAGCAATGTCGAACAACGTATCGCATCAATGGAATAATCATGAAAGAAATACTTTAGAACCATTTTAATTATCTGTTATTGAACTACTGATTGATTTATTGTTGTTTGTTTTACGCAGCCTCAGCACAAAACAAAAACAAACAAAAAAAAACATATAGATAACTAGTTTTGAATCATTTGATAGAGCCTTGAATACTTACAATTGTATTTATAAAAACAACTAGTGTGAGATAAACTTTTAAGTGGAATAGATGACTTCGTGTCTTGTGTCTTTAGTTGTTTCCTCATAGTTATTGTATAAATCTGTTGTTTATCAAATATGCAGTTTGGTCTTGAAAATGATTATGAGATACTGATAAGAGTAAACAGATTGCCCACAATTAGAGACGCTCGGACAATGGCAAATTTAAAAGTTGTAAGTACATTATTCCTTTTATTTGAATAGGGAGATGGAAGAGGGTCCTTTCTCTTGTGTTTTAATTCTTTATTGTTTAGACCGTTTTTCTTCATTTTTATATTTCAGTTCCCCATTTTTCTCTTTTCCCTTTTCTTTGGCCTCTTTTTATTTTTTGTTATTGATTAATTCTACACGTTTTGCTCATTGACTCTATTCTGTTAACCGCCATCTAGACCCTCATGGAACATGTATATATGGATTATCTTCCGTTTAACGAAAGGAAATACACCACTTAGAAAATTATTAACCGAACAAGATTACCAAAACATGATATGCATAATGCATTGGTCAAGTATTTATGTTGAGAAAAACAAAGGGTATGGGGTATCCATCCATGACACAAAATCAGTACATGCACAGCAACAAAACACACAAAAAAACAAAGGAACAGCGCTTTGATTGCTGTTTTTCATCTCAAAGTCACAGTGAGGCTGTCAACACGGATAAAAAACTCACCTCACTACAAGTTTAAGACGGCCCCAACCACTGGTTTGAACGGAATTCTTTGCAAAATGATTCGGGTAAACTTCTTAAGATGTACCATCACCAAAATATGAGTTATGTTCACTCCGAGGCGTAAAGACGATGTATTGGTTTGATAAATTTTTGGCAGGTGTAATTACATTTCATTATATTCTCTAATTTTCTGCAGGATACTTAAGAGAAATGAGTGGAACATGCGTTTTTAATAAACACAGACACGTGAGGTTCAGAAATGACTCAAATTGCAAAAAAGCAGACATGTATCAATTTGATTCATGAATAAAGAGAGAGTAAAGATATAAGAATTCGGGCGGGAGCTTTCCAATAAAATGAATAAAGAACTGTAACACAATGAACCTTCAATGTTTTGCTAGACACAATAATCGTATCAATCATATCGGTTTGAGAAAACAGCAAACATGTACTTGTACTTACAATTAAAAAAGCAAGGTATATTCCTACCTTGGCATAATTCATTAAATAACGCAAAGTTAGTCTTGAAAATTACTCATAAAGACTAAAATTTAAGATTTTTTTTTGTATAGTCAGATTGCTGTCTCATCTACACATTACCCACATACGCCTTCTTTTATATAAGCATCGTTCTAAATGTAGGGTCACATCTTAGTAATGGCCTTTTTACTACTATCTAGTCTTCACATGTTACAAGTTCTCATTTCCTTGATTAAATATAGAATTACTAAATGTGATGTTCGCGTGACATTTACATTATATAGAATTACAAAGACTGAAAATATGTTCAATGTAAAAAATAAAAAAACAAAACAAAACAAACGCACGGACTTGCACTTCTAAATATACGACATGAGGTTTGTTTTCTATTCTTTTTTTTTTTAATTCATAAAAGGCCAAGCACGTAGTTATTATGTCCGTCTGTCCATCCGTACCTTGAGCACGACTCAAAATGATTTGTGTTTTTAAACGATTATTTCTAATCTGATTTGTAAACTTTCGGACTGCCACGTTTAATAAAAAAAAACTTTCTACCTTTCTCTTGTGACAATAATCAGACCAAGCGTTTCCGAGTTACGTGACTTTAAAATGTTTAATCGTAAAAAACAACTCATTTATTCAAATATATATGTCTGGTGATAATTACAGCCTATTTTTGTCAAATAATATAAATATTTTGGGTATATCACAATTAATAAAAATAATCTCACTTTTGATTTAGACGATTTGCTGATAAGTCGTTCAAATAGTTATTTGACTTTCATTTTCCAAATTCGGCATTTTGCATTCGATTCACAAAAAATCATGTTTGCTTTCTTTAATCATCATGTATTTTGCTCACTGCAAGTTTCAAAGAGTAAAGGTACTTTTCGATTTGGAGAATTTAAAGTTAGGCCTGATTGATTGATGGGCCTTTAAGTACTGAACTTTTCATATTTCTGGTGAGAGCGCATTTATGCTTTTATCAAATCACGTGATTTATTTTGCGTCCTAAAAAGAAGTTTTCTTCGAATTTGGTGTTTTTCATAGTAAAGTTATCTTCAAAATTTCACTTTTCATAGATATGACTGCTTACTGTATTATGATTCAACGAATCGTTATTTTCACTTTGAAATTTCTTGAAAACTATTTAAAACTAGCCGTTTTCCTTTAATTGCCATCGGTGAACCCCTCAGAGTATATATTCAGGGATTGTACCACTGGGTCGATGCCTCTGCTGGTGGACTAATAGTCCCCGAGAGTATCACCAGCCCAGTAGCCAGTACTTCGGTACTAGCACGAAAATACGGATTTTGTGTTATTAAAATTTGCTGTTACAAAATTTTGGAAATTATTTAAAATTAAAGTATGTATCTCCCTCATGCAAAACTCTGATTCCTTGCTCAGCTTTGGCTATACTTTTTTGTTCTTTTTGGTTTATAGCTCTTCATGTTTTTAATAAGCTTTGGATTTTCAAATATTTTGGCCTCGAGCATCACTGAAGAGACATTGATTGTCGAAATGCGCATCTGATGCAGAAAAATTAGTACCGTTTATGTTATTAAAGCACTAGTCTTTCAACCTGCTGCCTGTCCCACAACGAGTTTAAGCGTATGTGCCTGTCCCAAGTCAGGAGCCTGTAATTCAGTGGTTGTCGTTTGTTGCTGTGGTTTTTCGTTCATTATTTGTACATAAATTAGGCTGTTAGTTTTCTCATTTGAATTGTTTTACATTTGTCATTTCGGAGCCTTTTATAGCTGACTATGTGGTATGGGCTTTGCTCATTGTTGAAGGCCATTCGGTGACCTATAATTGCTAATTATGTGTCAGTTGGTCTCTTGTGGAGAGTTGTTTCATTGGCAATCATACCATATCTTCTTATTTTCATATATACGATAAAATATATCTTTTGTTTCATTGATTAAATACATGCCTTCTTGTATATAATATATTATAAATAATTCCAGTTATGAATATAAAAATGTGCATGATGCATGCTCTTGTATTGTATATGCGAATTAATTGATGCAACATTTCATTGGTATCGGGAGCAGTATTTAAAACATTCCAGAAGCACTCTCACAAATTCATAAAATAGGATTCCCATGATCAGGGAAGACATACTTTTATTAGAAAATATTGTCATGGACAGAATTTAACAGTGAATATTGTCAGGGACAGTTATTCATATTGAAATATTCCTTCGATTAAAATTTGTATTGCCCCCGTTAGTACCATACTTTTTCAAACTGTACATATATAGTTGAACTATGGCTGTGTTGTGATAGTTTGTTCTCTGATAAGACAATAATATTTGCATAGTTGATTATCATACTAAAACACTACATTTGACTACATCATGTAAACGTATCTAGTACATTTTGATATCCTGTATATAAACAGGCACTGAGATAGAAAACGGAAGATTTTTTAGTATCATGCATACATGTTATATATTTTGTGTTTTGTTAGTTGTTTATGTACTTTGTATCGATGTGATGAGTTAATATGAAAATAAGGAGATGAGGTATGATTGACAACAATGAGAAAAACCCATACCATATAGTCGACTATAAAAGGCCCCGACATGAAAAGTATGAAACAATTCAATTGAAAAAACTTACAGCCTAATATATAACAAAACAATTAACGAAAAACAAATATGACAGACATGAACCAACGACAACCACTGAACTACAAACTCCTGACTTCGAACATGCACATAAATAATTTGGCGGGGCTAAACACGTTTGTGAGCGCTAAACCCTCGCCCTAACCTGGGACAGTGGTGTAACAGCACGACATAAGAACAAACTATAAAAATCAGTTGAAAAAGGCTTAACTCATCAGATGGATACAAATAGAAAATGTGCATCTAACAAAAACACAGAGCGGACGTGGACGGGTACTTATACATCCCCACAACAAAAAGGACGCTAAGTACAGATCTGATAGTACTCGCCGTTACTGACAACTAGTTCAAAGCAAATAACAACTAATAAAAAAATCATGTATCTAAGACTAAAATATGAATCAGTACACATCCAACATCCAATGGATTTAGTGTAAAGACATCATTAACAGTCAGAGAAAAACATGACCTTGTGCAATGCCAAACTATAGGTATCGACAGATTGTAGTACCGTGAAATTACATATGTGTAATATTTAGTATGGTTTAAATTTACTGCTAACACAATCAATATTTATACCAATAAAAACAATATTCAAAGTTTTGATTTCAGTGTTGAATAGGTAACCTTTTAGAATAAGTTTATTTAAAGGATTGATAAGTTACCCGGATCGTATCAAATTTCAGGGCTCAGTTTACAACATCACCATAAAATTTAGGATGTGCTATTCCGTTTGAAATAAGTTTTCTACAGGTACAGCCAAAGTTGCAGACCAAATCTTTGTAATTCAGTTGCTGTCGTTGGTTCATGTCTGTCATTTTTTTTTTTTTTTTTTTTTTGTAAATTGTTTTGTTATAAATTAGGCCTTTAGTCTTCTCTATTGAATTGTTTCTTTTTTTTTTTATGTCCAGGCCTTTTATAGCCGACCATACGGTATGGGATTTTTCATTGTTGAAGGCCGTACGGTTGCCTATAATTGCTTACATCCACTTCATTTGAACTTTGGTGGATAGTTATCTCATTGACAACCATACCACACCCTCTTATTTTCATAAAGAATACGATGAATTAAGGTTACTTGGTAGTAGTTTTATGGTTTACATGATTATCAGTGAAAAATAGAAAATAATAGTACTAGGTATATGATGTTTGAATGCTGTAAATATTTCATAATTCACTACATGTATGCTGACTTTTATTATTCCTAACAAGTTTAAAGAAACCTCATTAGCATATATCAGAATAGAAACGATTGCAAACTCTCGGTTGGGAATGACTACTTTCACTGTTACAAACATGTACATGTATAAGTTTGCAATGTTACAAATGTACATATAAAAATAAGAAGATGTGGTATGATGAGACAATTCCCCACAAGAGACCTAAGGACGAAGAAGTTAACAACTATATACATGATATATATATAGTTCGAATCCCGGCGAGGGTAGAAAAAAAATTTGCTTCCGCAAATTTGCAGATTGTTGTGCTGATATTTAGAGTAGTTATGAATATAAAATGTGTTTTCAGCCGTGTATCACCATCACTGGGGATCCAATGGATGTCGTAGAATTGTCACTTGTTAAGACGTACTTATCAAAATAATTATTTCTGTGACTGTATCATACAATCCTTTACGATAGATATTTAGCTAATCTGCAATCAATTCCATCTTCATGCCTAATACCGGTATATCATGTACTGTGTTACAACTCTAGATTCTACTGACGAGGAAAGGTAACACTAGGCCACCGAAAGCTGAATTATTTAGTTCAGTCTAGGTGGCCGATTGGTCTAGAGCGATGGACACAGTGCAGGCGGTGTTGTCTCGATATCCCAATAGCATGTGTTCGAATCCCGGCGAGGGAAGAATAAAAATTTGCATCCGCAAATTTGCAGATGCAGTGTTATGAGGAGACTATTATAACTTAAAGACCTATATGTATACAATGTTAACAAATTTGTAAAAAAGATAAGATCAAAGTGAAACTGGTATCAACGATAAAAAATGTAATAACATGATATGGTATATCTACTTATATGCGGGTAGGAGTTTCTGTCTTAGAAAAAAATACACGGGCATGGAAGGACAAAACGACTAAAATATTGCATATGTGCAGAGCTATGTTGGTCTTATACTGATAATAAAACAGTTATGGTCTTTAAAGTTTAGCGCTGGAAATGTAAATTTTGGCGCTGAAGATTTAATTTTAGCTCTGAGGATGTAAAGTTCAAAGCTGAAGATTTAAAGTCTAGCGCTGAGGATATAAATTTTAGACCTGAATATGAGAGTCCAGCGCTGAAGATATAAAATCCAGTGTAATAAATTTAACTTCATCAGGAATGATCAAACCGAAATATTGTAAAGCCAAGAATACAAGAGAATCTGCAAACTTGGGGAACTTTTTATGAAGGCCAACAAAATTAACTTGTGGGAGTTAGAACCTTAAACACTGTGCGGGACAAATTTGGCATTCCAGAAATGGCAAATCTGACTTTGTTGTTTTACAAGATAACAAAAATATTTTTTGGCCAAGTGATAGATAATTAAAAAAAAATTCCCTTATGTCCCAACATGTCACTGTTGTCACTGTTGTCACTACAGCTGATTAGAAGTACATTTCCCATGAGAAATTAAAAAATTCCCATGGGAAAAAAGTACTTTTCCCATGGGAATTTTAAAGTTCACATCGGAACTGCAATTTCCCATGGGAACATTAGTAAATAGTTTGTTCCCATGTGAAATTATAAATTTCCAAAGGGAACTCATTTTCTTCCTTGAATTTACGAATTGACATTGTAATTAATACTAATATACTTTTTCTTTTTCATCTACATGTACGTAACTCGATATGCGTGTTTTTCGCCACTAGAAAAATGTGCACTGAATTTATTTTCAAAAGTTTATTTCATTCATTCGGTCAAATTTCCTCATTTAATTGGTTACTCGTTTATATACATACAAAAAAATCTTGTATTTTGTTTCATTTTTCGCAAACACCTTTGAAAGTCTTGTAAGATTTGTCTTTTATGATCTCTCAGGTACATATCAAAAAGAATCCAGAGTTTTGCGTTTACAAGTACGGATGAGGATTAGATACTTTATGGAAAACTTATATCTCTAAATGGTATTATATACACTTGTACTGAAATTGTTACAATTTGCAAATTTTATTAAATTTTATGTTTTTTTCTGCACTAGGTAGGTACAAATTTTATTATCTAGCTCTGCCAAATCTTTAAATGTGACGATCACGGAAATTACACGTCGATGTATAAAATTAATTTTGTAAATAGCAAAACTTGCAATACGGTCATATTTTGTATTTCTAAGCTTTAATAAAAAGTCTAAACTTTTTCAAGTATTGAATACACAACCTTATCTCTGTAACTTTATCGATGTTTTATTTATTTAATTTATGTTTCTGAATGCGGTTGATTGGACATTTATTTTAGATTAATGTAGCAAGGCTATCTGTAACTTTTCTCCAATCAGCTGGCCTATTCGACAAGCCTGTGTGCGATGATGCGTGAATACTGCCAATAGTTTAGTTGACAATGTAGCAACATATTGAATAAAAGTACACCATTCGACAGAAAAAAAAATATTTCTTTTATTGAAATGTTTGTTTTCAGATTATCAAAGATGTCTCTGGGATTATCAAAGCAATATTTAGAACGTTATACATGTTTTATCGGCACGTGTCATACTTGGGATATGTCATGCGTGACCACTGTTTATTCTAGTATTTATGGTCATCTAATATACAAGTTTTAAAGATATCATGAAATAATAGCAATACTTTTAATGGAAATATAGGTTTGCCTTTTTAAGACTATTTTCAGCAGTGAGATACGTTTTAAAAGTGTTGAAGAAAAACAAAACTTTGATAAAAGGATGCATGCATAACTATTATGTGTTTTTCAAAAAAATAAGTGTTATAAAATTTGAATTACGCAATTAGCGCACCTTGGTCATTTTTTACAAAACAGTAATGCATTAATGTTACATCGTTGAAGTTTAATGCTTAGAATGATGTGTGACTATTTTATACACACACGTATAAGCAAGACCAAGGATTTGTATAGTAATACTATACAAATCCTTGCAGAGACTTATATGTACACTAAAAAATCGATCTCTTTGAAATATCAATCATTTTTGGGAAGACCTTGTTTAATAACTTAAGGTTTTTTTATTTGTTTGTAAAAATTATCTTAAGTCTCATTTCATTTGAATGATTAAAAATACTTTAAGTCCATTTTTGTAAAAAATAAAATCATGGACGAGGAATCCCCCTCCCCGGGCCCAAAGTAAAATAATTGTATACTTCATCTAAATTATTGTTTTAAAACGTAATATCCTTTGAGGTCAACCAAATGAAACCCAAATTCAACTACAAGGAGTGTGTTTCTGTAGATCGAAAAAGGTATTCAACTTGATAAATCAAAATTTAAAAAAAAAAATTGTTCTTCGTTATAAATTTCAAGAATCTCTTTGTAATTTTTGCTACAATTACAACTGGCCAGGAAAATATCAGCATTATTTTCATAAGATTGAAACTTTAAAGAAGTGTACATTATTTTGTTTTATTCTAAATTTCACCGTTTACTTCAGCTTTCGGTCAAAGTTTCTTATTCTAGGTTTATTTTCTTTCAGGTTTGATCTTTATATTATGTTTAATAGGTAATGATAAAATTTAATTCCACAATAATCTTGTCTTTGTTTAGTAATATATGAATTCCTAAATTACACTTGGAAATACATTTTGAACAAAGAATTTGTCACCATTCGCATTTCTGGTCTGTCCAACTTAGTTTGGTCCTGAATATGCATGAAATACTTGCCATCGGACGTTAAATAAACAAATATTCACCAATCCAACTGCAATTGCGCTATCTTCGCTCTGTTACATACCCGTCATTAAGTCACATGCTTTGTACTATTCTCTGAAAAAATTTCGTGTTGTAAGATTTTGTCCTACATTGAACTTGTTCTTGTCCAGTATTACATTCCTTGAACAGGTTAATAAATGTAAAACTAAATCTTATAAAATTAATTTGGTGCTTTGAACATTTGGTCACATGAACTACTGTATTCCAGTGTTATGTACATTGATAGTTGTTTATCAGTTATATGAGCATGAAAGTATTATTTTGTTAATATAACTTAATACTTCCATGATTTGAGCTATACCATGATTGTTCTACTTGATTAATTGTTACTCAATTTTGCGTGTATTCGCATTTCAAATGTAATATAGTACTTGCAATGTACATGTACTACTGAAAAATTATCTATCTACCGAAACAGATGATTTTTATATTCACTCAAAATATAACATTATAAATTTGGTGCGTTCGAAGCGCTTTTCGGTATTTACCGTCATCTTAAATTCAAATTTTTAAAAGCAAAGGATGTTTAAATTCTTGAGGAAATATATGTCTGTAACTGTAACATTTTTTTGTGTGTGGCTCTTTGATGATCATTTACTAAGCCTGGATTTTCATTCTCTTTTCATAAGTACGTCTGGATTTCTACAGAAGTCACACTATATATATATATAAATAAAAGAGTTGTGGTTCATATACGTCAATGACATAGCAACCCAACCACAAAACAATATGTATATATATAGAAGGCATTTATAGATCTTTTTAGTCGAAGCACGAATAAAACTACAGTAATTGTAAGATATAAGGGAAAATAATCGAAATATAAAAGATTGTTTATTATCTAATATCAAACAAACAAAAAAAAATGAGAGAAAAAAAAAAAAAAAAAACAGGAAAGACCATGCCCAACGCTGCGGTGGAATAGTGATGCATTTAACATTTTAGAAAACTATACCAAGTTAAAATTCACTGGTGAATTTCAAGTCATTGCAGAATGACAATACCTTACTTTCTCAGCTGACAAATTGAAACTCCCAATTCACGGCTAATTAGTATGAGTGTACCGGAAATAACATGTCTTGGACGTTGTGTAATACAAAACATATTGATAATGGGGCGCAGGACATTTTAGCAAAACATTTAGAACTCCGTTTTAGCGCAGACATTGTATAGCCTGTTAGTGCCGAATTAAAACGTTCACCTGTATTAGTTGCATTTACATTTTTTTGTTGCTATGGACATAAATGTTGTTGTTGAAACAGACAGAGGAAATAAAAATAACGACATGTGATGGCTAAGGTCACCCAGCCATTTTTTGCTTTCTTGAACAATATTTGTTAAGACGCTCTACACCATGACGGTCTATGCAAGACGAAGAGAAGGAAGAGTTCCCATCGAAATTTTATGAACAATATTCTACAGGGGTATACTAAGAGCCCGTTACATCACAGACAAGTGCCTGTGCGTTACATGTCCGTACGTTCATTGGTACATAAATTGACAATTAAAAAAATGAGTTTACTTTTTAGACTTTTATTGCTCTACTTTTTTTAGACGTGATGTATTTTATTATGCTATCATGAAACCATATAAAAAATCTTTATTCTACAATGAATAAATAGTGTTCTCTAAAATGGCACTGATAAATTCACTTTTCGGTGAAATGGGTTAAAAATCTGGCACTAAAACGGACTATACTTTGGCGATAAAACGTCCGACTCTTTTTCGCTAAATGTCCTATCAATGCGCTAAAATGTCCCCCGCCGTTGATAGTGATACACTTTTGATGAATAAATTGA
The DNA here is from genome assembly GCA_017311375.1 of Mytilus coruscus. Lineage (NCBI taxonomy): Eukaryota > Metazoa > Mollusca > Bivalvia > Mytilida > Mytilidae > Mytilus > Mytilus coruscus. The sequence continues at coordinate 2,481 of JAASAO010001251.1, read as the reverse complement.
ATATGAATACACACCACTTTACATAATTTAGTCTAAAATAAGTTAAAATCATCTCACGGTATTGCTTTAACACATGAATCTTGATAACTTCGAGCTAGAATATGTACAGAATGTATCAACAAGGCAAATTTCATACACATATAGAAAAAATAATAAATTGTGCAAGCACAAGATTTAATGTTCTTAAAAAATTGAAATATGTATTGAATAGAAATTATCTTGCTCGTACTTAACATTTATTTGACCAATTACGGAATATGAATGTGCGTTACGGGATAATTGTACTCAACAAGATTCTAATAATTTAGATGTTAAGTTGGGAGCAGGAAGAATAGTAACTTGGTTGCCAGTGTATTCTAGTCGGGAATTTTTACATTTCGAAATAGGCTGGAAATTGCTAGTAGACAGAAGAAAGTGAAGAATGCTCAACGTGTTCTATTCTTTACATAACGGGACTGCCTTTGATCATCTCTGCGATTTAATTCTCCCATTTGTTGGTCAAATATCTAATTATAATGATTTGTGAATTAGTAACAACCATGTTCCCCGTTCTAGACTAGATATAACTAGAAAAATCTTTTGTTTTCTATACTACTATTGAACCCAGACCTACGAACTTCCAAAAATATTAATACAGCCATGCACCCTCCTACTTTAGTTGTGGTGATAGAAAACTATATGTTATCAGAAGTCCATTTATTATCATGATTATTCATACACGGTTGGGAAATATGCGCAGTTCTTTAAATGCAGATCTGCACCGTGTTGATATTAAACTTAATCCCGCATGCAGCTGTGGCCATGCTGTTGAGGATTGTATTCATTTTTTTTTCGAGTGCCATTTTCCAATGAACAGCTAGGAACTTCAGTTTCGTTTTTAACCGTAGCAGACGACATATAATCACTGTTCCCGCTTTTGTACCTAATCAGTATCTGGTATTATTCTCTTTAAAAGGAAATAAAACTAAACAAAATGAAACAAAATAAAATAATAAAAAAAGCAGAATTATTTTTTTTTTTTATCTATCAATTGCAATTATCAATATTCATATTTTAATATTTTTTTTAATCATTAATAGTTTTTAATTATGCGACTCTTCAAAATGTGAATGGAACTGAATGTGTACAGATTAATCTCATTAATCTTACATTGTTTTACTACAGGTCCGTTTACTTTCTCTAATATACAAATATTTTACCTGTAAAGACAGGTAGTTTCACAAGCATGGGAGAGGCATTTTGATTTCAAAGCTGGGTACCCAAAATACACGAAGGCTCCGTTTATTGTAGTAAACCCTGAACACTTGGTGATTATAAAAATGTCATCTGTTTCAATTTAAACAGATCTTTAAAAAAGGGGTAAAAAAAAAAAAAAAACAAAACAAGATTCAATAATTGCCGATTGCGTTTTTTTTTTTAAATGTTTAGTACATATCCCCCCCCAAAAAAAATAAAATTGTAGTGTGTAAAACATTTGGTGATTATGCAAAAAGCTATAGAAATTTGACAAAAACTGAATCTTACGATTGACACCCCCTTTTTCTCTTTTATTCCTGTCTATGCTTATTCTGTTCATGAAAGTGGGGAGTTTTTTACCCTAATCTAAAGAAATAATTCAATGAGGATATTCTTCTTGGTATGATAATTAAAAAATATAAATATATATCGATATTGCCCCGATTGTGACAATACCTATTCGTCAGTTTCTGGTTTACTTGATTATTTAGGAACAAAGCACAGCCTAAGCAAAATTAAAAGGTATGTTTTCGCAATATATGAGGGTCTAGATGGGGGTTTACAGAATAGAGAATAATGAGATAAAAATATAAAGAATGGAGAAAATGGACCAAAAACATAGAAAATAGTGGGGAGTTAAATATAAAGAATAGAGAATGATAGGCACAAAGAGAAAAATGACCTGAAAAAATAAAGAATACAGAAATGAAGGACCCAATCCATTCCCTCGTATATGTATGCCAATGATATACTCATGGACAAAAGACACGTCACATTAAACATAAAGTGCAAAGTTTTTTCTCATGTATATATAAAGATACTATTCTGTTTTGCTCAAATCTTGTGTTTAAAGACCACATTTAAAAACGAAATGCTTAAACAAGTGTTATTGCCTCAAACCAGAGCAACCTTTGTGACATAAAATCCATTTTGAGAGCCACTTTTTCAATTTGTTCTTAACTATTAAAAAGTCCGTTGGTGAAGAATTGTTAAATTTTCAATTTCAAGCCAGAAATGAGTCAGAAATTACACGTGAATGAAAACAAAATTCCTTTTAAAACGGCTTGATGTTAGAAATTAAAGGTTTCTGACCACACCCATGCATCTAATGAAGAAACAAAAAGGTTTATTGGATACTTATAAAAAAGGAGATGTGGTGTGACTGCTTATGAGACAACTCTCTACGTAAAACCAAAATGTTGTTTGTATAGTATAAGCGCACTGCGGAACAGAAATCTACACTTT
>JAASAO010001766.1:0-33893 GCA_017311375.1 Mytilus coruscus | reverse complement strand
TTAGTTAAGGTTGTATCTCATATGCCAGACCTTTTTCTATCATCTTCCTCGTAAGGGTAGTCTCATTGACGTATATGCCACATCTTTCTTTAGTTAAGGTTGTATCTCATATGCCACACCTTTTTCTATCATCTTTCTCGTAAGGGTAGTCTCATTGACGTATATGCCACATCTTTCTTTAGTTAAGGTTGTATCTCATATGCCAGACCTTTCTCTATCATCTTTCTTTGGTTAAGGTTGTATCTCATATGCCAGACCTTTCTCTATCATCTTCCTCGTAAGGGTAGTCTCATTGACGTATATGCCACATCTTTCTTTAGTTAAGGTTGTATCTCATATGCCAGACCTTTTTCGATCATCTTCCTCGTAAGGGTAGTTTCATTGACGTATATGCCACATCTTTCTTTACTTAAGGTTGTATCTCATATGCCAGACCTTTTTCTATCATCTTCCTCGTAAGGGTAGTCTCATTGACGTATATGCCACATCTTTCTTTAGTTAAGGTTGTATCTCATATGCTAGACCTTTTTTCTATCATCTTTCTTTAGTTAAGGTTGTATCTCATATGCCAGACCTTTCCCTATCATCTTCCTCGTAACGGTAGTCTCATTGACGTATATGCCACATCTTTCTTTAGTTAAGGTTGTATCTCATATGCCAGACCTTTTTTTATCATCTTCCTCGTAAGGGTAGTCTCATTGACGTATATTCCACATCTCTTATCCGTTTGAGTACTGTGTCCTTGGCGAATATGACACAATTTTTTTTCTTTGTGTCGTTTAGTTCCTGTTCATTCACATATATGTTCATGTTTTGTGTCCTTGGAGTACTGCATTACTGACGAAGTTGTTTTTAAATTATTTGTGCCGTTAGGGTACTGTCTCATTGACGTAAAGTTCATATCTTTTATTTCGGTAGCGTATGGTGTCATTGATGTATTCCACTTGGGCTTTCTTTCCTTGGCCTTCGTTTTCGTTAGGACGTGAAATATTAATGGTTGGTTCCATAACGTCAAGTGACAAAATTTAATTGTGCAGTGTCAAAAAACTCCTTTATATTGAGGGCCAGACGAATAAAAAATTAAAGTAATACGTACATTTAAGTCTTCAGAGATAAGCTGGAGGTGGAGTGGGGTTGTTGATGTTATGGAGGAAAAGGGGGAAAAAAACTAAATATTGAAAGTGATGCATTAAAATTTAAAAGTTGTTTTATTTTTCTAAACATCCGTATAGAATATTTTTATATCGAGGACAGATTAAGATAAACGACATACATATGATTAAAATTTAAATAATAATCTTTGTTGCAAAATGCAAAACGCTGGCGGGTTAAAATACAAACATTACACATTGTGTTACATGTACACAAGAAACATACGACACATGAAAAATGTTTTAAACGAGTCAAATTAATAATATATACATAAAACAATTTTTGCGGGTTTTTAAAAGATTCTCTGAATATTTTTTTTGAGTTGTTGCACCAACCATCACAACCAAGCAAGCAAGTGGAAATCAACCAACAACAAGACCTTGGCCTACGTAAAATTTACAGCAAATTTCATATAAAGATGTTTTGTTGTCGAACATAAAATTTAAGCGGCAATCATATAATACATCGATACACGTAAAAATGCATTTTGTTAAAAAATATTGAACTTTTAAGAAAGCATTGTATTAATTCTGTAAACTAAGTAATAATTGATTAAGTTGAATTTGCATTCGGTAGATATCACACAAACACATGCAATCTGCAATCCATTTCGAATGACTCAATGCAGAACAAATCCGAATTCGAATGAACTAATATAATATAAAAAAAGATGTTGTAGGAGTTCATCTTTGCAAGTTTCTTTTTCACAAAAAGGCATTTCCGTTATCACTATTACAAACCAACAGAATACTTTCTTGGCATATTCAAACCATTTGAATCAGTAAGAAAAAAAAAAAACTCGTGTTTTAATGAGCACGCCTGATAGCATTTTCATGGATAATATCTTTCTCATCAGAGTATACGTTAATCATTATACAAACATAACAGGAGCATGTACATTGTTTCTTACTCGGAAAAAGTTTTTGGTTTTCCGTATTGAAATATATAGGACAAATGTATGTTCAAATGTTTTAAGATGCCGTAAATTATAATTCGAACAACATTAATCAAATACAACAGACTAGGAAGATTCAATTTTTTCATGTAGTTATGATGAAATACGCCTTATTTCTTTTATTTTCTAACGTGGACGACGTGAATCAAATAACAACACGTCTTTGCAACATCTCTCAAAATTTCCACGCAAAGTTGATGTGTTGTCCCACATTAAATTAAATCGTTGATCACACAACATAGGTACATAACAAAGTTGTTATTGTATTCAATCTGAATACAACTGTACAGATCATGCCAATCCATGAAGTTAGATTGATAGTGAAGAACACACAAATAAATAGAAGTTATTTTGAATGACTCAATGCACAAATAGATCCGAGTTCAAATAAACTCATTGTCTGAAAGAATTATTCATGTTGATTTCTTTTTCACGTCAAAGAGAAAAGCCTTTCCGTCTTCATGATTACAAACAAGCACAATATTTTCTTTTTTGTCAAAATAAATTCCCGACGGCCAATTCAATCCATCTGATGTAGTAAGAATTTCTCTATGATGTTTTCCATCAACTGATATTACTACTACAGTGTGGGAATTAATATCAGTCACATAGACATTCCCCTCATCATCAGTTGTTACAAGACGTAAATCTTGAATTTTGTCCTTTTCAAACTTCCACATTAACTTTCCATCTAACGAGCAGCAGTATATTGATGTAACGTCTATACAAACCAACCTGTCTCTGTCTACTGTAATGTCGAAGATACTGTCTGAAGGTAAAGGTATAGTACGTATTACTTTACCTGTCAGGTCCATCAAATGTATTATTCTGGTATCGATAACAACGTACAGGTTATTATCATTATATGATATTCCGTAGCAGTAACCACTGGTGTTGATTGTAAGGGTGACAGAACGCGTAGATATATTTATTATCATTATGGTGCTGTCACGTCCACAGGATACTGCTACAGTGTTACTGTTTACCACTGTCATATACCATGGATCATAGGACAGAGGAATGTAATGGATATCAGTACCGTCTGAATTACAAATAATAAGTCGGTCATTACCAGAGTCGATGAACACTAATGTATTGCCTCTTTTGATACAGCTAGTAATGATCTGATTTTCATTCTTTGACTTTTTAATATTAAATTGTTGGCGCAAAGTAACAGAAACAGGAAGGTTGTATTTAACAGATGCTGGATAATGAGCGAATGCTCCTTCTGTGGTTGGTGTTTTTTCTGAAATAAATAATTAAGTAACGAATTAATTATTTAAACAAATGATTGGTTTTAATTAAAATGAAGTTAACCGCTAAACAGAATTGAATATTGTAACATTTGTTTTTATGTCTTAAAATTGAGAATGGAAATGGGGAATATGTCAAAGAGACAACAACCCGACCAAAGAGCAGTCAACATCCGAAGGCCACCAATGGGTCTTCAATGCAGCGAGAAAATCCCGCACCCGGAGGTGGTCCTCAGCTGGCCCCTAACTAAAATTGTGTGCTAGTTCAGTGAAAATGGACGTCACACTAAACTCCAAAACATATAAATGAACTAAAATTAAAAAACATACTAGACTAACAAAGGCCAGAGGCTCCTGACTTGGGACAGGCGCTGAAATGCGGCCGGGTTAAACATGTTTTGTGAGATCTCAACCATCCCCCTATACCTCTAGCCAATGTAGAATAAAGAAACACATAGCAATACGCACAGTAAAACTCGGTTTAAAAGAAGTCCGAGTCCGATGTCAGAATAGGTAACAAAAGAAACTAAGCAAAATGACAATGATACATAAATGAACAAAGGACTACTAGCAGTTACTGACATGCCAGCTCCAGACCTCAATTAAACTGATTGAAAGATTATGTCTTCATCATATGAAAATCAAGTACAATCCCTCCCGTTAGGGGTTTAGTATGATACCATCATAAAATATATGAGAAGAACATAACCCGTATCATGCCAACAACTGGTTTTAGAATAAATGTGTTTATTTTCGATGCAAAGACCCTATGAGTGAATCAATATTAATACCAAAATATGCAATCCCTAATACTTGACAACAGTATCGTAACTATATCCTTTCCGAATAAGTCTGTTTAAAGGTTTGGTTAGCTTTTGAGGTGAATGCCGACATTTTTGTGCTTTGTAAAGAATATTACCATAAAATATTGGATGTGAAATACCTGAACGTATAAGATGTCTGCATGTTGTTTTATATTTACGAATGATGTCCTTGTACCGATGATAAAATTTAGTAAATGTTTTGACTAGTTTGTGATATCGAAAACCCTGGTGTAATAATTTTTCAGTAATACAGAGATTTCTTTCGTTGAAATCAAATACGTTGTTACATACACGAGCGAATCGAACAAGTTGAGATATATAAACACCATAAGATGGCGACAAGGGAACGTCACCACCTAAAAATGGATAATTGACAATAGGAAATGAAAAATCATCTCTTTTATCATAAATTTTGGTATTAAGCTTCCCGTTAAAGATAAAGATATCTAGATCCAGGAAAGGGCAGTGTTTATTGTTAGTATTAGCTTTATTTAAAGTCAGTTCGGCAGGATAAATCTCTTTAGTGTACATACTGAAGTCGTCATTATTGAGAGCCAATATATCATCTAAATATCTAAAAGTGTTATTAAATTTTTGAATCAGATGTTGTTTCGATGGGTCTTTGCTGATTTTAGTCATAAATTGTAACTCATAACAATACAGAAACAGGTCCGCAATAAGTGGTGCACAGTTAGTCCCCATGGGAATTCCGATAACCTGACGATATACGGAATTGCTTACTATGTATTATTGAATTTTTACACGACCTAAATTTTTCTCTCAGATGTTATGGATTTCTTTGTGTTTTTTTTTTTTTTTTTTTCATTTTGAAGTTTGACAACCCACTAAAACTTTTGGTCGAGTATAGCATGATCAGACCACAACATTTAATCCAATTAAACAAAAAGTGTATGAATAACAGAGACCGAGAAACCGAAATGGTTTTACCATAGGCATGTACAGACATACTTATTTAATTATTGTTATAAAATACACACGACACTGGGAAAACTTAAAAGTGGAAACACAGAAGCGACATTGGTTACAGGAGTGGTTTTGCAATAAGGATATTAAATAATTTACGTTTTTGCAGTCATAAATTAACTATCTAAAGGGTTGACTGCGGTATAGAAATGTGATCACCCTACAATGCTGAAGAGGGACTTCTGTTTTGTTGTGCTTATTAAGTTTATTCTTAATTTGTTCTCTCATAAAAGGCATAGAACAAGAATACAAAATTTACACAATTCACTTTGCTGCACAATGCAAGATTAAATTAATGGTTATATCATTCATGAGCTTACCCTTCAGTTTGTGGTGGCAATTGCAGTTTAAAATATTCGTTATGACTAAAACTATTTATGTTGAAGGGGGAAATTCAATTTTGCGAATTGTAAACACCTTAGCACATGCCGTATTTCGGTTATGCAAAGATCTGGTAGGGATTGATTGATTGTTGGTTGCTTAATGTCCAGTGGTTAATTTGTCATGCATTTTCAAGACGAGAACAAATTAACAATTAATGCAATAGGTAGGTTTTGTAATAGAGGCCGGCCGGGAAGAAGATCGGGGACATTTGGACTGCCATGAGAGCATGAAGGTATGTTAAATATGGACAGACATTTAGCTTCGCAACTGGTCACCTACGGACTCCCCAAAGAGTTGATGCCAGGGTTCTTGACGTGCAAAGAGCGTGACACTCTCTTTACACGAGGCATCGGATTTAACCTCCCAATTCTGACCGGACATGGCTGCGAACTTGAACATCCCGCACAACAAAACGGGACACCCCACTTTGAAAAGGGTTTTACTGCTGGTCGGAGGAAGACCAGTGGTGACCATATTTCTATTCCCTAGTCACCCTTGGGTGAATCTGACAGGGAGTACTTTTTTCAAGGGAGCTTCCCTACTAACCAAGTTGATGCAAATATTTCTGTCTGAGAGGTAATGTTTCGGCTCGAAGGGGTTTCAGGTGGTTAAGTGGGATATTTAAATACGCATCAAACGTCTAACCAAAACTTTGACGTTTAATATTATGAATTTTCGTAGGGTATTGACACGCATTCTCCAGATAAACTTTATTACAATATGTTTGGGGGATCCGTAGGTTAGCTTTATCGAATCTAAATATTCGACCCGATGTTACTTGCCTCCATTTTGTTTGGCTATCGAAATCCCAAATATTCCGCATACCAGTGGATCAAATTTAAGGGTTTGCTTTTAAATTTGTTTTAATTTAAGATCGTGAACAATATGCCTTTGGTCTTTTTATTTGAATCAATGGTATTGATCGATAGATATTATGTGAATTAGTAACAAGTTACTGTTAAATTTACATAAATAATTAACCCCAAGAATAACTGAGATACAGAAATTATGTCCCTGGTCTTTCTCTGATCGGTAGTCGCACACACTCTGCTGAGTGAGATCTTTAACTGTTCGTCCGTCCAGTCGGAAGGGGGACGTTTTATCCGATGTATCGTGTAAAGAGGGTGTCACGTGTCACATTAAAGACCCATTAAAACAACTCTTTAAGGAGACGGGAGTTGGCATATTTGCAAGACTAAATTTATGACCCCATCCAACATTTCCATTTGCACTCCAAATTACGTTTTCTTTATTCCGGCCAGGGTATCTTGCAGACACTACTTATTGTATTAAATGTTTGATAGTCTCGTCCTGAATATGCATGACATAATTGCAACTGGACGTTCAGGAAAGTAACAATACAGCAATCAATCAGATGTATCATGTCACCAAAACTGATTATTAATAAAAATAAGATGTGATATGATTGCCAGTAAGACAACTCTCCTTCAGAGACCAAATGACAAAAGTTAATAATTATAGGTCACCGTATGTACTTTAACCATGAGTAAAATCCATACCCCATAATTAGCTATTAAAGGCCCGAAAGAACAAATGTCAAGCAATTCGACAATCACTGAATAACATGCTCTTGACTTGGTACATGTATATACAGAATGTGGCGGGGTTAAAGACGCCCCAAAAAAAAAAAAAACCTGGGACTGTGCTGTAACAGTTCAACATAAGAACAAACTATTTAAAACAGTTCAAAAAGGCTTAACTCATCAGATCGAGACCAAGCAGATAAACGATTAACAAAAACACAGACTGGACGTGTCAGTGTATATATACATCCCCACAACATATATGACACTTAAGTACAGATCTGAGAAAACTTGCAGTTACTGACAAAGCCAATTACAACTAATACAAACATCACATATCCAAGACCAAAATATCATCAATCAGTACACATGTAACTTCCTATGGATTTAGACAAAAACCTCATGAAACGCATGTATATATATATATAACAATAGAATTTAGATTGGTTTAATTTACTGATAACAAAAACCAAAATGTATACCGATTAAAACAATTTTCAAAGATCGAGTTTTGAATAGGTAACCTTTTTAGAATAAGTCTTTTTAACGATCGATCAGTTTACCCGGATCGTATCTAAATTTTCGGGGACGATAAACAACATCTCTGTAAAAATTAGGATGTCCTATGATTGATTGATTGTTGGTTGCTTAACGTCCAGTGGCAAATATTTCATGCATATTCAGGACGAGAACAAATTAACAACAAATACAATAGGTAGGTCCTGTAATGTAGGCCGTCCAGGAAGAAGGTCGGGAAAATTTAGACTGCCACTAGAAAATGAGGGTAAATTGGATAAGGACAGCAATTTTGCCTTGCAACAGGTCACCTACGGACCCCTCAAAGAGTTGTTGCAAGGGTTCTTAACGTGCAGAGAGCGTAGCACTCTCTCTACACGAGGCATCGGATTTCACGTCCCCATTCTGACCGGACGTGGCTGCGTACTTGTACATCCCGCACAGCCAAACGGACGCTCCACTTTGGCAAGGGTTCTACTGCCGGTCGGAAGACCTGTAGTGACCATATTTCTATTCCCCAGTCACCCTTGGGGGTATGATGTCCTATCCATTTTGAAATAATGTATGTCCTATCCATTTTGAAATAATGTAATACATGTACAGCCAGTGTTCCAAACCATATCAAAGTATCTATGGAAGAATTTAGTTTGTAAGTAATTTGTGGTAACGAAATCCCTGATTTAATTATTTACCATATCTACATAGATTACGTTCACTGAAATCGTCACTACAGACACGAGGATAGCGAACGAGTTATATATAAAAACCGTAAGATGTTGTATAAAGAACATAACCTTTCAAAAAAGGAAATTTAACAATATGTAACGAAAAATCGTCCCTTTTGTCGTAAATTTGTGTAGAGTCACGCTTAAAACTGAAATATGTAAATCTAGTCATTACCGTTTATATTTGATTCACTTAAAGAAAGTTCCTTTTGGTTATTGTCTGCAGTATATTTAGAAAATTCTTGATTATTAAAAAAAATATATCATCAAGATGAAGGAACGGGTTGTGGAATTTGTCAATTAAATGCAATTTAGATCGACTGATTGATTATTGGTAACTTTAACGTCCAGTGGAAAATATTTCATGCATGTTCAGGTCGAGAACAAATTGACAGTAAATACAATAGCTAAGTCCTTTGATAGAAACAATCTGGGATGAAGTTCGGGGAAATTTAGACTGCCACTGGAAATGAGGAAATTGGAAAGGGACAGTAATTTTGCCTTACAAAAGGCCACCTACGTCCCAACGAATGGAATGCGAACTTCTACATCCCAAACGGCCCACTTTGGCAAGATTTTACTGCCGGTCGGAAGAAGACCTGTAATTACCATATCTATATTCCCCAGTCTACCTTAGGGATTGTAATTTAGGAGTGTCTTCCCTGAGCCATGAACAGTACAAGAACAAATCTGCTATCAATACAACTCATAATGAATATCCATAGCTTCCTCCGGATTTGTCGCAATGCATGACGCCTTACCCTGCAAAAGATACGTTTTTTTCCTTCCTTTTGTGTGTCGAGCAAAATATCAGTCCATGAAGCGTTCCTATATGTGATCAGTAATGACATTTTCAGGCTTATGCAGGTAAAACGTAATATGAGAAAAACGTCGTTAACGATTAACGTTACAAATAGGACACACGAGGTTTTTGTTTATATATACTGAATTCGTCCCGATGCTTTAAAGAATCAACTATGAAAAATCATTTAGAGAAAATTAATCATACTATTCGGCAGCATGAAAATTGGTCTTCTAAGCCATTTTTTTGTTCAGTTGTGTCCCTTCTTTTTTTCATAAATATATTGTCTCCCAAGGCCTGGGAATAGATTTATTGATTTAGGTCTCCCTCCGACAGGTAGTGAAAGCCTTGCCAAAGAGAATTGTCCGTTTTTGGTGTGCGGAATGTACAAGTACGCAGACACGTCCTGTCAGAATGGGGACATTAAATCCGACGTCTCGTTTAAAGAGTATGATGCTCTCCCCATGTTAAAAAAAACTTGCAACTACTCTATGAGTAGTCCGTATATGTCCTTGTCTAATAAATTGGCAGTCCAATTTCACAGACCTTCATCCTAGACGATGTTTATTACAGGATCTACTTGTGTGTATTGCTCATTTGTTTTCGTTCTGAACATGCATGGATGAATTAAACAAGCAACCAACAATAAATCAATCCATTGTGTTCAACACTATCATTTTACAACATTCATGTGATATTTGGCGTTTATAAACAAACAATAAATTAATTACTAAATCAAATTAATTGCAAAATATTAAATTTTACATGAACGAGTTTCGAAATCGTTAAGACCAAGTAAACTGTTAATTTTGGATTATTTCGTCCAAATGTATTATGTTTTAGAGTTCTTCAACCACTTAGACAAATTTATATTAAGAAGTCAGTGTGTATACTACTGATACAACAGATACAGTTAAGTCTGCCTCATATCTTGACTAACATCTAGAAGTTGACAATGAGGGTCGGTTGAACATATGACTTTAAGACAAAAGAGATGATTTCAGCTTCCCAAATGTACTTTCCATTTTTTACGTAGCAATATTCCAGGAGCCCTTCCATACGGATTATATATCTCCCAACTGACACGATATTACAGGGTTGGTATTTGCTGCTAACAAGAAAGCTATTAAAACAAGAGTTCCAAGTGATGAAGTTGAAATCATCCCTCCCTAAATTTTACTGACCCCATCACGAGTTGGATTCGGATATGTCACAAATGTCGTTATGACAATCCCGTCTCCTTTTCCCCGAATGTGACCTACCGTATTGAACTTATTACCGGGTTTGTACTAACACCAGCAACACGACTGGTGCCACATGTGGAGCAGATTCTGCCTACCCTTCAGGAGCACCTGAGAACACCCCTAGTTTTTTGTGGGGTTCGTGTTGCTCAGTATTTAGTTTTCTATGTTGTGTTTTATGTACTACTATTTGTCGATTGGTATTTTTCTTTTAAAGCCATGGCGTTGTCAGTTTATTTCCGACTTATGAGTTTAAATGTCTCTTTGGTATCATTTGCCTCTCAATTACACTTCCATATACCTAAGGCTTAAGTAGTTTACCGATGTCTGAATCTCGAAAATCGATTTAATAGATACCAAGGTAGCCAAATAAACTCTTGAGAAACCATGAGAGGGTTAACATCTGCATCAAAATGTCATATTAGAGAAAAGAACACAATCCGTTAAAATAAAGATCAGACGACCATATTGGTATCTAAACATGACAGACCGCCGCTAGTGAGTTGAGATACTGACACATCGTATCGGTTAACCAAATAATAATGGTGACCGTTTTATTTATGCACTGTCAATTTCAGTCATTCGTCCTTATAAATCTGGATGGGCAGTTTTTAAACAGTAGGGCATGTTGCATCATCCCAGAATGTTAATTATACATATATTTAAGTTTAGTAGACCGAATAAACAAGCAATGGAAGAAAGGTAGAAAACTTAAAAAAAGCATAACTTTATACTTATTTCTTTTAATATCCGCACATTTGATAGATTGTTCCTGTATGACCAGGTGCTTTTTGGGTCAAAACAAAAAACTACAGTGTTGTTCATAATAATGATAACAATAAAAATAATTGGCAATGGACATAACTACCAAAATCCAATATTAAAACAAACACCAAAGATGATTGCTTAGTTTTATTACTTTTGTATTGAACATTAACTGAAGGGCTCGATATGACCAGCCGATTGACCGGAATGGGTCCATCCTACCCCGTTTAGATGATATCGGATCCAAAGCACCTTATTGAATTTGTAGTCTCTACGTACCGTCCGGGTATTGTTTGGTGTGGAATCTGGCTACAGTCTCATCCACAAGGATCTCGTCAACCACCGACACGGGTAACAACCCACGGTCTACGGCCTTGAATTCCTTTTTATTTGAAACATCAGGCAACTCGTACGATGTTCGTTTCACTTTATTATGGCCTCTAACCTACGACCTGTTCAGCATTGGGGACCCCAGCTAGCATAGCACACTGGGATCACTGAGGCACACAAGCCCCCCTCCCCCGGAACACGACAAGGGAGACAATTTCAGTGTTCACAGGTAAATGATACAGTATATGAACTAGTTAGATCACTGAGCCACCGAGTCACCGGGGCAATTCGATGTATTGATATTAATTCGATAACAATAATCAAATTGGTGTCTCAACTATTCACATACGTTGTAGACAATTTTTGTAATTTAGTTATATATGTTGATTCGTTATATTTCGTAATTAAAAAAATTAAATATTCCTATGACACTGAATCAGTGTTTTTCTCCGAAAGTCGATCAATACTTGAAATAATGTTTTTGACTAAAGATTTTTAGGTACCAAGTCAGAAATATGAGAGTTGTTGTCTATTTGTTTGATGTGGTTGAGCTTTTGATTTTGCCATTTGATAAGGGACTTTCCGTTTTTAATTTTCCTTGGAGTTCAGTATTTTTGTGATTTCACTTTTTATAGGTGTTATCAGTTCAAGTCATCACATTACCACCTTCTCAAAACTATCACGACATAAATGTTATTTCAGGGTGTTAGTGGGTAAACGTGTTTTACCAACTTTAATATGTATCGTTGACACATTTTATGTGATGGATTTATATTTGCTTAATTCAACGTTATGTTGACTCTGTTGGTGAGTTGTGTCATTGATAATAATACCGGTACCATATCTTACTTTATATATACTGATTATCACAATAGTAACATTCATGGATTGAAAATTTAAAAAAAATGTTACCGTCGATTTCAGTTGTACTACATTGATGGTTAACAGAACTATCTGGAGATTTGTGCATTTCTTTCTTTGTTTCAAGTATATACTCATCATTTGATACTCCTGTAACAGTAACAAGGATCAGTTTATCCTCAAATATGCCATAAAAAAAAAAAAAAAAGTACTTTTATACTATTAATTTCATTAAGGAGAGTTAGGATGATTGCCAATGAGAAAACCAGTCACCAAAGTGCAAACGAAGTTGATTTAAGCAATTATAGGCAACGGTCTTCAACAATGAGAAACTTCCATACCGTATAGTTGGCTATAAAAGGCCTCGGCATAAAAAATGTGAAACAATTCTAAAAAAAAAAAAAAAAAAAAAAACTGTCAGCCTTAATTATAACAATACAATTTACGAAAAAATAATATGACAGACAAGAACCAATAACAACCACTGTACTACAGGCTCCTGGCTTAGGACTAGCTCATACAAAATGTGGCGCGGTTAAACATATTTGTAAGCGATCAATCGTCCCCAAACCTGGGACAGTAGTATACACACAGCACATACTAAAAAACTGAAAAAAATACATTAGTTGCAATTTGCGTATCTAAAAACTCGGTACAAAGCACACAACTAACATAAAAACAATAGACACAAATCACCTAAATAAGTGTACTCGCAGTTACTGAAAGCTAGTTAAAACCCAATTAATTATGTTATCCTAGACTTAAGGACCAATCAGTACATAGTCAACAAATTTAGTGTAAAGACGTCATAAACAGTTTGAGAAATGCATGATCTTGTGCAATGCCAAAATATATGTGTAAGCCTCAGATCTGTGTATGGCCTCAAATCTGTGTCCCATTGTGACGTCAATCGCTAATGTATGTCCGTTAAAAAAAGTACGGCCTCAAATCTGTGTCCTATTTTCAAATTTGTTTTCAATCGTGACGTCATTCGCAAATCTATGTCCGTTAAAAAAAGAAACGGCCTCAAATCTGTCCTTTTCTTAAATCTTTTTCCAGTTTCTTTCGCCATGCGCAAATTTATGCCCGTCTAATAAGTACAGCCTTATAGGATTCTGTCCGAAAACGGCACCTTCAATTCGTCAACAATTTTCATTGCTCCCCAGTTTTGAAGTTCTTCTTTTACTCTAGCAATGTGAGGCATAACGCTTCTTGATTTGGATCCTTTGAAATTCCCTTTTTCCGCTTACTAGATATAACGTATCCCTCATTAGGAATTGTGTCATGCTCTGCCATCATTCCTTTTATGCAGTGACGTCATATACTTGATGACGTCTTGCTATGTCTTACGTCACCACATTTCAATAACGGACATAGATTTGAGTTAATAAAGGCCATAGATTTGAGATAATAAAGGACATACATTTGGAATGTCTATAACGCAATATTCAAAAGGACATAAATTTGAGGCTTACAAATGTAAACAGTATGTCGACAGTATGAGGGACAATGAGTAATCATAACTGTTCACAAATCAAATGTATCGTTGAGAACCTTTGCAGCATCTCTATGAGTGGTCAGTAGATGACTTTATCCAATAAATTCAGTAGCAGTCTAAATCTTAGTTGTTATGTTTCTCACAAACGGAAGAAGGTTTCATTGTAAAAGTTTGCTTGCTTGTATATTAACCCTCTTGCTGCCAGTAGTTTTTCAAGGTTGTTTTTCGTGTGCCAGAAAATACGACAGCTCGACGTCTGTTACGTCACATGCCCAACAATGACCGTTACATTTGGGACACATTGAAGAAAAATATTACACTATTTAATCTTCAGTCTTTTATTTGAAACAGATACAGCAATGATGAGAAGCTTGCATAAATTAAAACATGGACAAATGTGTCCCTCCGGCACAGCCGGTGTAGACAGGTGTCCCTCCGGCAGCAAGAGGGTTAAACCATATATTGTGAACATGATGTCACATATTATAAGTTGTTCAACTTGGCATTATTGCCATTCTGTACCATTTCATAATGAGCCAACTTAACTTAAGTATTAGACCGTGTTCACGACAAATTTCGCATACTGTAAACCTGATTACGCAAATTTCCATGTCATAAACACTGGTTTCACATTAAATTTGGTCTCATCTGTACATCGGTTTTAATTAGCTTTAAATGAGAATTGTTCACACCAGAAAACTACATGTACACGTAATTTACATGTACATTACATATAATGAATTCAAAAAGATTTTTTATGAGTGAAAAAGCGGGGGGAGGGGTATGGGTATTCTTTTGATTTGGAGAAAGTTGACATTCGGATATGTCACGATTACGCAGGCTAAAACAGCGTAACAGTAGGCGAAAAAAGGGTTTTGGAAATGATGGTTTTATTGATTGTTGGTTGCTTTAAGTCCTGTTGCAAATATTTCGTACATATTCAATCCTGTAATAGAGGTCGTTCGGTATGAAGATCGAGGAAATTCGAAAAACAATCAGAAAAGGAGAGTATATTGGATAAGGACAGAAATTTTCCTTTGCAAAGTTCCATTTCTGACCGGACGTAGGTGAGTACTTGTACATCTCTCTCAGATGAACTAATGCCTCCTTTCTTTTGGAGACCGAAGTTACCATATGTATACTCCCCAGTCACCATTGGGATGATTTTTTAAATGAATATTCTGGACTGGTACTAACTGTAAAAAATAAACTTGTCCTAGACAGAATGAACATTAAAATATTGTCCTACAGAATGCAGGACTTTGTGAGAAATAGAAGTGTACACACAGTAGTTAAAATAATTTTCGCGCAAAATAAAGAAGCTATACTTTTAACAGATGTAAATTCAATACTCCGTCATCAAAATATCCCCCTTCCACTGAAAATGAGATGGTCCTCTAAGGCTATTTAAATTTATTAATGCTTTTAACTGAACAATTTTTGAGTTTGTTTTACATATAAATAGGTAAATATCTTAATTCATATTCATAATTTGACGTGCTTCTTTCGCTTTGTAAACAACACCGTGATAAAATTCTCGATATATCTATACTTAGCGCAGACTCAGAGATGTGCATATTGGTGGCTGTTACTATTTACCTCCCACGTAAATCCACATATATCGTAACCTATGTGCAAACACTATGTCGATTTCGTTGTGTTCAAATTGAAATTGAGAAAGAAACTACAGAATTAATGCACAAAAGCTTAAAAAATGTATAAAATCAAAAAAAAAATAAAATTCCGCGAAATTTCATGAATGATCTTGGCGCATTAACGTCATGTCATAACATGACGTCATACGAATGAAAACTCTCAAGCTGAACGTTTTCCGTTACGTATACGTGCTAAGTTCGGCTAATATTGCATTAAAATGGAGTTTTGAGGTAGGTGTTGTTTCATTTTCTATTCTTTTGCATTATTCGCACATTTGTGGATTTCAGCAAGTCAACATGGCGGCTCACTCCTTAGTTACGACATGTCAACTCTGGATTTGACAGTAAAAAGTAACCAACGGGAAAAAAAAATGTTTGGGTTAAGAATTATGAGGATTGGACACATTTTTCTAGTGCTTATTTACGAAATAATTCATGTAAGACTTAGATTTATTTGAAATTTGTAGCTTTTATCTTACAGGGGGAAATAGAACAGCCATACACACGGCAATCCTACCTTCGCTTCAGTTTTTAAATTAGCGTATTTGTCCTATTAGAATCGAAATAAT
The DNA here is from genome assembly GCA_017311375.1 of Mytilus coruscus. Lineage (NCBI taxonomy): Eukaryota > Metazoa > Mollusca > Bivalvia > Mytilida > Mytilidae > Mytilus > Mytilus coruscus. The sequence continues at coordinate 17,835 of JAASAO010001766.1, read as the reverse complement.
TCATGGAAGCCATAGATTTGTTGGACATTTACACATGGCCTGGGCCGTGATATTCGTTAATTTTATCCCTCGCTAACGCTCAGGATAAAATTCGAATATCACGGCCCAGGCCATGTGTAAATGTCCAACAAATTATGGCTTCCGTGAATTATTTCTTAAATATTATTATAACCATTTGAAATCAATATATGTAACTTCTTTTAAATATTCATAGTAAAATCCACGTTCTTAATACCCCATCACACGAGGACCATTTACTACGTATATTACGCTTCTACTGCGATATTGATACGATAATACTACGACGAAGAAGACAATAGTACGCTGCTATGCCGTCCTTAGTACGACCTTACCACGGTACTATTACGTTCTTAGCCACGATAATTGCACGACATCATTCTCTTGATATAAAAACGTATGCAATAACTTCTGCCTGTAGTTCAACCATGGACACACATGAGCAAATGAAGAGCTCAAAGACAACGTAGTGGAATAGTTGTAGAGTCGTATTGAGGTCGTGGTATTTTAAAGGTCTTATAAGACCTAGCAAGAGCGTGACAAGATCGTAACTAGAACGTGTTACTATCGTAGCAGAATCGCAGAATGATCTTATCAAGATCATAGCAAAGTCTTGGTATGAACGCGAAAACTATGAAATACTGAATATTCAAGATGACCATACCATGATCTCGCCGCAGTCTTAATTTTTAAAGATCGTAGTGGGATCTTCATGGTCTTGGTCAAGTTTGAGTTTTATAAAGACTTAACCCACACAAGGCTTACATTGACTTTTGACTGCATGCATCGATTGGAGCGTAATAGAGCTTAGTTTAAATGTTGAGTACACTTACATCACACCTAATTTAGCTCAAAGTGAACACGGCCTAAAGTGAATCCATTACAGTTGTTTCAAACATGTCTATTTTTCTATTTGTCATCTTAAAAAGAGAAAAAAAATATCTGGTATGTCTAGTACTTTAAAGTTTTTCTAAATATTATATTAAGATAAAAAATAGAAAAATAAATACCTGACATGTCTGGTACTTTCAAGTTAACACAAAAGTCTTCATGCTTCGTTGTATCGATTTCTGATAGCATCGTAGACATCATTTTGTTAATTTCGGAACGAAATTCATGGACATTACACAGTACCATTTTTGCAATTTCTGCATATATGTTGAGGTCATCGATTGAAATAGCTTTAATTCTGATATTCATGTCGGGTGTTCCGTTTAATCTGAATTCATCTATAGCTTCAAAAATTTTTGTTTTATCCCATGAAGTCGGAACGTCAAGTTGCATGAAAACCGGTATAATGATTCTCTTGTTGTCTGAAACAACATAGTAAAATTTTTAAAACGTATCAATAGTTTTATATATATCTTGTTGATGTACAAAGATAGCGAGATATACTATTGACAAAATCTGATAAGATATCTGATGTGAATATTGAAGTACTAAATTAAAAATTATTAGGATATTAAAATAAAATATTCTTTGTTAGAATGCATACCTTCCGGTACTGGTTCATAAGGATATAGAAATAAAATATTCTTTGTTATAAATATAGTCAACAGTAGTATCCCGCTGTTCAATAGTGATAATTCGATTAAGAAAACACCAATCCGGGTAACAACTAAAACAGAGGGAAACACATCAACTGTATGAGGAAAACAACGGAACAACAAAAACATTGAACTACAACAAAAGCAAACGCCAACATTCATAAATATGGACTGTAGATAACAACTGTCATATTCCTAACTTAGTACAGGACATTTTAAGAGAACAAATGGTGGGTTGAACCTGGTTTTATTGCTAGCCAAACCTCCCGCTTATATGGCAATGTTCAGAATACCACTAAAATCAAAAAACTACGTGACAGGATAACAGTACACAAAAAAAAAACAACGTAAGAACACTCAGCACAGAGAAATACATAAATAAATAATATAATAGAACATTGCAACATGTTAACCGCAGAATATCAACGAACACCTCCGATGAATTTACTACAGCACACCAGGACACCACAAACGAAAAATAAACTGCGCATCACATGGAATGTGACGTATTTTTCGTGACTTTTATATAATCACAGGTAAATTTCTAAAAATGAAATATATTTGTGTTATTATAGATACGTACACGAATATTAAATTGAAATTGAGTTTGCAATGTTGTTATTTTATGTATTTTCTTACCATGACAAGAATATTATGTTTTTGAAATGGGGTTATTATTTGTATTTTCTAACCATGTCGGTTTTTCTTCTAAATCTTAAACTGTGTATAAACAAACAAATCCTGTGCATATAGTTGCTTTAAACTTGAAACAATATAAATGAAGTAGCCAATTTTATATCTTAACTTTTACATACATATAGAAAATAAAAATAAAATAACTGTAATATGAGGCAAGACCAAACAATAAACACATATGAAAACAAACAACATAAAAAACACCTATAGACGAACCACGAGCAACTTGACTATACTGACAAATAAGACATATGTGAAATGTACCGAAAAACAGAGTTCAAACCTCAAACGAAATAAATAGACAACAACTCAGCACAAAATGACCCACCGGACCCACACGCATTAGAAAGTAACACAAAATGCCCGAAAGTGGAATATATATATACCGAGCCACCTCGTCTCGAACAGCGAACATAACAAAAAAGACACATCATAATTAAATACATGAATGTCGGATACATAAATAGCGAGACTCGTCGTATATCAATGCGAATACACATTTGACAAAAACAGTCATCAGCAAATTAAAACTAAATTTGTATTCTTTTCAAACGGGATGTATAAATATACATCTTTGTTCATTTTTTCTATATAGAGGTTAACTTCTAACTATCCTATTGCCTGTCTATACTTTTATTTTTTACATTGCACAAGTCATATCTTCCTTGACTGTCCATGACGTTAAAATACTAAATCCCTGGGATGGGTTTTAGTTGATTTTAGTCTCTGATGCATGATTTTTTTTATTATTAATTGTTTTTGGCTTTTAACTAGCTTTAAGTAACTGCGAGTACTCTCAAATCGTACTTTCGTGTTTATTTGACCTGTTGATACAATTTGTAATGTTTTTTTTTTTGTTATTTAATGTTTACTTATTTAGTGTTATATCTTGTCTCTTTATTTTTTATGTATACCAGCTTTGATAAGTGTTTGGTATGACTTTAAATTTTCACTTCTGTTCTAGTACTATGAACAACTAAATTATTTATTTTGTAAATTTCCAATCTCCATTACTGTATACCTTACAGCAAAATTATTTTCATTTACCTGTGTACGTTATTCTATTTGGCCGCATTTTGTTCAAGGTTATGGTTGACTTTCTGAAATTGTTTAACATCTCGCCCCTTATTTTATTGATTTTGTATTTACATTGTGTCATAGATCAAATTTATTCGTTCAGTGTATGTTCACTTGTGTTAATATGTCTTTTGATTGTCCCCAAGGGTGACTGGGGAATAGAAGTATGGTCACCATTGGTCTTCCTCCGACCGGCAGTAAAACCCTTGCTAAAGTGGGGCGTCCGTTTGGCTGTGCGGGATGTACAAATTTGCAGCCACGTCCGGTCAGAATGGGGACGTTAAATCCGATGCCTCGTGTAAAGAGAGTGCCACGCTCTTTGCACGTTAAGAACCCTTGCAACAACTCTTTGAGGGGTCTGTAGGTGACCTGTTGCAAGGCTAAATTTCTGTCCCTATCCAATATACCCTCATTTCCCGTGGCAGTCTAAATTTCTCCGACCATAATCCAAGAAGTCCCTATTACAGAACCTACCTATTGTATTTATTGTTAATTTGTTCTCGTCCTGAATATGCATGAAATATATGCCAGTTGACGTTAAGCAACCACCAATCAATCAATCAATCTTTTGATTGGGTTAAGCCATTTCAATTGATATTTTATAGTGTGCCTTCTGTGTTGTGATGTTACACTATTGTTTCAGGTAAGGGTGCAGGCTGGTACCTATTAAAACGTTTAGACCCGCTGCATTTATTTTCACCTGTCCTAAGTCAGGAACCTGATGTTCAGTTGTCATTTGTTTATGTGGTTCATAAGTGTTTATCGTTTTTTGTATAGATTAGACCGTTGATTTTCCCGTTTAAATGGTTTTACACTTGTCATTCTTGGGGTCCTTTATAGCTTGCTGTTCGGTGTGAGCCAAGGATCCGTGTTGAAGTCCATACTTTGACCATAATGGTTTACTTTTACAAATTGTGACTTGGATAGAGAGTTGACTCATTGGCACTCATACCACATCTTCTTATATTTACTTACGCAACTAAATCAGTAAGGTATATAAATAATATAGTCTTTGTTAGAATGCATACCTTTCGTCACTAGTTCAGTAGGATATAGAAATAAAATATTGTTTGTTAGAATGCATACCTTCTGTTTCTAGTTCAGCAGTATCAAACATATCCAAATTCTCCTCACTACCAAATATATTAATCATTACATTTATCTTGTCAACCATGGTATTAATAGTTTCTGTAAAAATAAGAAGGAAATCATGATATTCAATTTCAATGCTATTTTTTGTACCTACGCGCTAAAATGCCAAAACAATACAGCAATGACAAATGAACATATCAATAATATTTCATGTCAACACAAAGAGGCTGATTACTGGTCTGGTTATACCTTAGGGGACCAAACGTCCACAAGCAGTGGCATCGACCTAATGTTTGAAAAAACTCACCAAAGATATCTGGCTTATATTTGTGTACGCCAGACGCGCGTTTCGTCTACACAAGATTCATCGGTAACGCTCCAATCATAACAGTTGAAAGGCAAATCTAAAAACAAGGTTTTGACGCTTGACAAAAAAAGGTTTTAATTGGGAATTGTGGACCATTGTAGATTAAGCAATATAACTTTGGGTGTAATATTCTTGTTTAAATTGTTTCCCCGGACAGTTCTAATTTTCATTTCAATTTCAATAAACGTTCACTAATAGCAGCTCGTTTGTCATATGAACGTATTTTCGTCACATTTTATAAATTTTTCATCAAAATCTTTCGACAATTGCGATTAAAAAGATAAAGCTTAATCAAAACGTTCAAAGATATTTTCACGAGTCAAACAGGTGCTTTATGTATCATGTACTGCGCATGCGTGAAAGTAATTCTTATGAATTTTTAGTAGACACTACAGCGTAAAACACGAAATCATTAGTATCAAATTAAACGAGAGAGAGAAATGTATATATTACTAAGCAACTAAATTTAAAAAAATGATAATTGCCGGCCTTTTTGATAAACACGAACCAATCCTTAGATAAATCCTGATTTATTCTGAATTTGTTATCCTCATGTCGCTTCCCGTTTTCATTTGTTTAAAAATCGAAAGTAAACGTGATCTATTCTTGATAAATTGAAAATATACAGTCATTATAATCGTTCCAAGTTTATAAAAAATGAATTCCAGATATTGATTTAAACGTTTTTACAGGGGTAATGATCATGCAGTGAAATAGTCGTCACAATTTATTTATGCTGTGATCCCTGGTTTTAAAAAAGAGAAACCAAACTTTTGTTGATCAGGAATGTCCCCTGAAAATAACTGAAGTGAAATTGTAAAGTATATTTCCCGATTTCTGTTTCAACTTCATATTTGAGCATCACATCAGTCAAATCATGCAATAACTGCCTACATTTGTAGCATGCCTAAGGCTTTCAAAGATCCTGGACCTTGAAGGACTTAAGCATATGTATGTATAGCTAGTAATACAGTATACGTTCTTAGTCCCTTGATGTAACCCAAAGTAACGTCGATTTTCATCTCGCGCAAAAGTGACTCATCCCTCAAAATCCTAGCTGAAACCCTGCAGTGTTTACATCATAAAAGACAATGTTTGACATGCCCTTTTTGAATTATTAAAGAGCGTGCTAAAGTGCCCTTTTCACGAGTGGCTCCCTGTCCTTTTGAAATCCTAGCTGGAACACTGTGTGTGTGTGTGCAATATTTCAAAAAATATTTAATACCACCTAAGTTCTAAATATATATAGAACGAACACAATACGATTCGCAAATTCCATATAAAAAAGTGTTCTCTGGAGCATGTAATACAGTGGTTGTCTTTAGTTGCTGTATATCATATTTGGTTTCGTTCATTGCTTTGTACATAAATCAGATCGTTATTTTTTTTGTTTGAATAATTTTACATTTGTCATTTCGAAGCCTTTTATAGCTGACTATGCGGTATGGGTTTAACTCATTGTTGAAGGCCGTACGGTGACCTATATATGTTAACTTCTATGTCATGTGGTCTCTGGTTGAGAGTTGTCTCATGGATAATCATACCACATCTTCTTATTTTTATATTTTTCAAATCCTGAAGTAAAATCCCATATGGCATTTTTGTTATGAATTAGTGCATATTTACCTATTCTTTTCATGCTTTTCTGGCAATCTTTTTCCATTAGTTTACTAAACCGTTGAGGCATGGTATGGTATAAAGCAGCTGCTTTCTCTTCGATTATTTGCGTTTGTGCGCTCTTGATAAAATATACAAAATTTAACTCAACAAAATACAACAGTAACAAGAGGATAGAAGATAAAGCCATTTGATTGTTATCCCTTGTTGTAAATATACTATTATTATTATACATTTGTATATTTTTAATATGATTGATTGATTATTGTTGCTTAATGTCCAGTGGCAAATATTTCATGCTGGTTTAGGACGAAACCAAATTAACAATATGTAGGTTCAGTAATAAAGGCCGTTCGGAATGAGGGTAGCGAAATTTGGACTGCCACCGGGAAATGAGGGTATATTGGAATTTAGCCTTACAACAGGCCACCTACGGACTCCTAAAAGAGTTGTTACCAGGGTTTTAAACACACAGATCGTGGCTCTCCATCTACACGAGGCATCTTATATAAAGTCCCCATTCTAACCGAGCGTGGATACGTTCTAGTACATCATGCACAGCCAAAAGGACGTCCACTTTGGCAGGGGTTTTACTGCCGGTCGGAAAAAGACCTATGGTGACCAAATTGCTAGTCCCCAATCCCTATTGGGTTTTTTTTTTTTAGTAAGATATATAAAATATAAAACACTAACATACTTCTTGCCACAAACTTTTGATAATCGATACTATGTTGATATATGGATACATACAGTTAAAATTTAAAGTATTCATATTGTTGTAGTTTGCACCTATAAAAAATGTTTACAAACAAAATAAAAAGATTATATAAAATTTGCTGTTAATGTCTATACATACCAAAGCAATACATACAGGTGTATACATTATAACAAAAGACAATGTTTGGCTAATCATTCGCATAAATAATCTTTAGATTTTGCCAAAGTAATAGATGTCAGGGAAATTTTAACTGCCATTGGGAAATTAGGCTATATTGGATAGGGGCAGAAATTTTGCACTGCAACAGGCCACGGACGAACCCCTGGAAGAGATACTGCAAGGGTTCTTAACATGCAGAGACCATGACTCTCTCTCTACACGAGGTATCAGATGTAGCGTCCCCATTCTGACCGGACGTGTCTGTGTTATTGTACATCCCGCACAGCCGATCGGACTCTCCACTTTTGCCAAGTTTTTTTTGGCGTATTTTTTAAAAACCTTGTTCTATTTTTTTTCTTTAAAACATCTATAATCGCTTGAAAATTAATATCCGTTTTAAATTCTAATATATCTGACTCAGATCGACGTCCGGTCTCTAATCGACGTCCGTTCCTCAAATCGACGTCCAAATCTATCGTTTCGTCCTCAAATCAATGTCCAATATTTTAACCCTCTAATCGTTGTCCAATGTAACGTAATGAATCACAAAAACGACGTCCGATCGATGAGGAGACTCTCATCGCGATGTCTAATTTCAATCGTTTATTTTTTAAATTATGAAATAATTCTTTCACGCCATGCTCTATATAGATATAAGAAGATGTGGTATGAGTGCCAATGAGACAACTCTCCATCCAAGTCAAAATTTATAAAAGTAAACCATTATAGGTCAAAGTACGGTCTTCAACACGGAGCCTTGGCTCACACCAAACAGCAAGCTATAAAGGGCCCCAAAAATTACTAGCGTAAAACCATTCAAACGGGAAAACCAACGGTCTAATCTATATACAAAAAGAAAAACGAGAAATACTTATGAACCACATCAACAAACGACAACTACTGAACATCAGATTCCTGACTTAGGACAGGTGCAAACAATTGCAGCGGATTTAAACGTTTTAATGGTACCAAACCTTCACCCTTATCTGAAACAATGTTCATTTTAACATGGGTGGGCATTATATTTGTCAATATCTTTATACCGAGCGTTGTTAGCGAAAATCAACCGTTTCACGATTAAAAAATGAACAGATAAATGTAAACTTACTTTAAATTTATAATGATTTTATATTTAAAATTTATTTGCGAGCAAATCGAACACAAATGTCCATTTTGATTTCCGGCGTTGTTTTAAAACACAACTGACGTTGCAATTTCAATTATGATGTCAATCACGTGAAGCCCATGTTTTATTGTAATTAGAACATGGCTTTGTTTCCGAAGCGAAAGAAGGACGTCATATTATAATTGATCTTTGTTTATATTATCTGTATCGATTTGTCACAGACAAAGATAATCGAAAGACATCTAGAGGGCAGTATATAGACTCAAACGATAGAAAAAATTAAAAGGTACAGCCAATTGTTGAAAAGTATTATTTTTTGTCACTTATTTTTTCAACAACTTTTTGAGTTATAAGTTCAACCCACCCTTTAATAAAGTTGTGATTTCACTGCGTCAAGTCCATAAAACGGACGTCGATTAGAGAAGCCAAAAATTGGACGTCAATTTGAGAACAAAAAAAGACGTCGATTAGAGGGGCATAAAATTGGCCGTCAATTTGGAATGTTATTTTATTGTGACGTCAGATTTGGACGTTGATTTGGGGAACGGACGTCCATTAGAGAGTGGACGTCGATCTGAGTCTTACATATCTATTAATAATAGTCTTCGAATATTTTAGAGGCAACGTATACCAACAATAAAAAACCTCCTTATTTAATATTTTCCTAATGTTATATGTCTATTTAATCTACAAAAGTACATTATACTTTAACTGTAATTAAAAAAAAACAATACGATACCCTCAAGTTCTGCTTTTGCAGCAATATTAAACGATGTTTTTAATACCTAAAATAGTTTAAACAAATCTGAAATGAATTCTTTCGTATTATCTTTTCTGCCCGAGCCAAAGTATCAAAAAGCTTTACATGTTTCACAGATCTGCAATAGTTATAAGTACAGATTGATAGTCATTCATGACCCATATAGTCCTGCAGATCGGTGAAATAATTGTGGGTTTGATGATAAAATTCTTAAATTTTGCATGGTAGTAGTGTTGGGTGTTTCGAACAATATTAGCTATGGACCCACCTTTAAATTTCAATGCGGCAGCTTTTTCCAAGATGGCCGCCATTTATTATAAAAAATCCAGAAATATCACTTAACGAGGTTAAATTTGGCATGATAGTAGTGCTAAGTGTCTGGAACAATATTAGTTTTAGACCCGCCTTGAAATTTCAATATGCAGGGTTGTCCATTCATTTTGGCCTAAAAATTTTTGAAATCTAGATTCAAAATCCTGGCATGTGGTGAATTTTAAGACAATATTTCATGCTTGTCAAATGAACATATTATTAGCAGAACTTTTTTTGTAAAAAAATATGTAAAATAAATTCTTCTAATTACAGTGACTTCATAAAATTTTATTTTAAAAATTGGGTCTGATTTTCACTCCGGGTCCCTCATACAGGCTACAGCACATCGATTACAAGTAAATATATGGTTATTTACTCAATCAGAATAAAAAGCACCAGGTGCCGTACTTTAATTCAGTTTTAAAAAGTCGACACTATCAAGATAACGAGATCATTCGGAGACAAAAATGGATGGTATTTTTGATTTTGTCAGCAAATTATTGTTCACAGATTTGATTTGTAATTATTCCTTCATCGTAGGAAATTTTCCGTATTTGATTGAAGTTTTCAGGCCTGGTAGGCCATATCGAACCTTCGATCCGGCGTAGTGCAAACCCATGACAATTATCATGTCATCGATTCATTCGCGATTTAAACTAAACACAACAGAACAAATTGAAATCAATGCATGCAAACTTTATAAATGTAATATCATAAAAATGCACACCTTTGTGTCGCTTAGCGGGGGAAAAATCTGTGATGGAATGTTTCATCTTCAACAACAAATGGAAGTTTTTAACGACCTTGACATGGCACGACTTTTGCATATACTCGATATCTCTTGGGATTTTCCAAATAAGTCTTTCGATGGATAACGGCCGCGTGTTCCGATAGAAATACAAGCCGGAACTCTCAAACGTAAATAAAACCTAGATAATAATAAAAGTTACGACGTATAAAATAATCGTATAAGTAAAATATGCACCCAAATTTTTTTGGCTAATGACGATTGAACCGGCCAAAAAACTGCTTGAAACGGTCAATTTGGCCGGCGGCCGGTTCTTATGGAAAACACTGAATATGTTGGGATTTATCCAAGATTGCCGCCATAAAATGTCAAAATCAACAAATATCCCTTATATAAGGTTACAAAGTATTTCGGTTTGACGTACCTTCATTTTCCTATTTCCGGAGCACCTGAGATCACCCCTGGTTTTTGTTCGGGTTCGTGTTGCTCAGTTTTAAGTTTTTTATGTTTAGTGTTGTTTGACTGTTGTTTGTCTTATGGTTTTTTTCTCTTTTTTTGGCATGGAGTTGTCAGTTTATTGTTTTCGACTTATTAGTTTGAATGTCACTTTGGTATCTTACGGCTCTCTTTTTCAGTAAAACTAAGAGCCCTGTCATACCAAGTGTGTACCATATTTTAAAGCCTTACACCAAAAGGTTTGCAAGAAAAGTATAGAAAATCCTTATTACGGTGCCGTTCTGGCGGAAAACTAGTCTACAAGGAGGGATCAAGTATAGCCACTGGCTTATTCAAATATTTAAGCTAGACTTAACTCAGATGTGTAATTATTGACTCGAACAGTTTTCTTAATGGAAGAGGACATAGTAATGATTTAAAAATCGTCATTCCTGCATTAATCTAAGGCTTGACATGCCACTCAGAAGTCAGGTCTTTGCTATGTCTGTTTAATGATAATTGTGGTGCTGCAATTAACCAGGTAACAGCAGCAATCTGCATGTATGGCAGATGTGCAACAATGCTGGATTTATAAATGTCACTTTTTTAACCCTTAGAATCACAAAATATAAAAAAATTCTAAACCATTGGTACATGTGAATTATCGAAAACTTGACCGAATGTAAACATTTTAAGTGAAATAAGGTTTTCTATGCTTTAACGATTGATAAACATGACTTTAACTAGCTGATAACACAGTTATTAAAAATAAAAGAGCAAATATTGTAACATTGAAAGGATAAACAACACGAGTCCCTTGTCATTAAAACTAGGGTCATCGCAGGTGTTACGGATGGGTGAGTAGTTTCTAGCCAACTATCTCTCTCCTGTGATATTTTCTACTCATTGCAAGAAAAAATTCAGTGTTTAGTCGTATTTGTTAATCATCTTGATTAATCTTGATGTTACAATTGAGGAAAAAGAAAGGATTGTGACAAGGAGAAGTCGAACATATCCACAGTTTTTAGTGACTCAGATGGTACTTAACGGTCATACAAATCCTGATGGCTTCTAAAAAAAGATGAATGCTTACATTATCTTACCAAATTTTGTCTTAGTTTTTTGTTTGTTCATTTTCTCTTTTGGTGGTCATTTTGAAATTTTTCCGCTATTTTAAAAAACATTGCAAAGTCTAATATTACGTCATAACTTACCAGAAACGTTGGATTACATTTGATACGCTTTTAAAATATTTGGTTTTAATATCATTTCCTTTCTTTTATACATGGTTGTCAAATTTAGACTGATTGGCAGACATCTTCAAAATGGCCGCCATATTGGATTTTTCAGAATGAGTCCATAGCTTCAATAGACCATCAGATATATATCAATAATTTTGCAAAGTTTCTTGCTATTATCATCAACCCCACAATTCTTTCAAAAATATGCACGAATCAGCTGGACTTATATTTCATTCATTAATTAATCTGTACAATCAAAACGGAGGATGGGGTAAATTTGTTTTGAAAATACATTTTTTTTAGTCAGACACGGACACGAAAAGTCAATATGCTCCAGTATTTGTATAAAAATACTCCTTTGCAGTGCACATTTCTCTCACTTCCTACAGCCATTTCGGTTCTAATACTTTTCTCTGAACATTAACTTTACAAACGTGGTGTAACTAATCTTACCTCAAATTCAGCACATTTATTTCTCCAATAATCTCGACAAATTATCTCATATTTCAACATGTAATCACCAATTATGGTAAGTTTTTTCGTTTGCATGATATGTTTCTCAGTTTCCACAGCAAACGAACTGCTTATTACTTTAGCTATTCCCATTATGGATCCTTCTAGTTTTGTCCATTTTCGGCTAAATTTTTTATCAGTCATTTCCTGTGTATCTGACAGATGGAATATTTCGTTTCGTACATCTTTAATTTGTTCTATCCAATTATCTATACCCAACTCATGTTTTCCACATTTCTGAATTATATAGTTTGCTAATGTGATATCAACCACTCCGACATCTATGTTTTTTTTTGCAGAATATTTACAGATGCAAATTTGGGTATATTTTCTGTGATCTTGGATCTGGTTCCTTTCGTCTGATTTATACAGTGTAAGTAATTGCTTCCTTGATATTAGTCTCTCTCCTGTGATATTTACTATCCTGCATTCGCAACATTGAGATGTTTCGTAAATATGCACCAACTTGTGTTTCTCCTTATTCAAAAATGTTTCAAAACTATCAGGTCCAAGTATCTTTTCTCTTATATACTTCCAGATAACAAGAAATGCGACATCAACAATGACGGCCACTAATTTAAAGTAGTTGTTTCTATATTGTTCTGTCATATCTTTATCGTTGAGTAAAACATTTTAGTCAAGAAATAGAAGCTGTAGATCTAGAAGGCTGTCTGAAGACAAAAGTTATCAAGTCATTAATCATTTAAGATGTGGAACGTTACGCTTGTGCATTTGCACACTATACTGACTTTTTTTGAGGGGTGATCCAACAGCTAATGAGGAGGAACGACAATATAAGTTTTTGTTGTCAGATACGATATTTCTATGTCTCAACTCACAAGCGACATGTTTCCGCTGGCAAAGATCTTTAGATACAAGAATAGTCGTCTGATTTGTTAGTTTATCGAGGGTGACAATTTTAATTAATGTGGATTCGCATGGCGGATGATGCATGTAAAGCAGGAAACGCTTACCTTGTCGACAACTCACTCATCATAGGATTCCCTCGGTGTGTGTTTGTTACCATGATTTGTTTTATTAGTCGGTTTTTTGGATTTGAACATCTATAAAAACGCGTCAAAGATACCAGCCGTATAAATGGTTACCCCAGACGCGCGTTTCTGTTACACCAGACTCCTAAGTGGACTGCGGTTACCTTTATTTTTCCCAAATGCAATATATAATATCAACAATTTTATCAGTTAGCTTCAGTGTATGTATAATGAGAACAATAAGTGTGATGTGTTGGTTGGTTTGGGTGTGTCGGACGGGAGGGGGTTTACAGAAAACAACAAAAAATCTACCAAAATGATGTGACGATCGAAAGGTTCTTGTCATTTCTTTTGATAGCATATGGAGTTTACATATCTCGATTTCAAACGTTACGGCCGTATACGTTTTTTTTATACTCAGTCTGGTATTTTTTTAATACACAGTCCTCCTACAACAGAGAGAGAGAAAGAAATTCTTAATCGAACTAAAACCCAAACTGTATGTACTGTCACAATAAGAAACATGCCTTTGATTGCTTTGGATTGATTTTTTGTAAGTATCGAGGGATTAAATGTTGGGTTTCGAAGTGAACTATCTATATCTGACCCCGGAACAAGTAGTGTAAGTTATGTGATATACAAACAGAAACTGTGTTGTTATGGATTTTTTTCTGCGGGACAGCAGACCAGTCATGGAGGTCGATCAGTTGCTTTAGTAATTTATTTAAAGATAAATGTTAATGTTGTCTATCGATCATCGATCTAAATACTCTTCGAGTTGCCTAGATCATTTTTCTAGATCTTTGAAGTCATCATGAATCTCAGATCGGTATTTCTGTCTTGTGGATTTTTATTACATTGCTTTGCACTTTGTGTCGATCTGATTGCACAAGCCTTTTTCGATTGAGTTTTATGGTTTGTTCATTTGTTGTGCAGTTACACAACTATCCCTGATTATGAAAGGACTAATCTCCCGCAAACATCTTTAACCCGTCGCATTTTGTATGTGCCTGTCCCAAGTCAGGAGCCTGTTAGTCAATTGCTGTCATTATTTTGTTTACCTAAATAAGGCCGTTAGTTATTCCCATTTAATTTGGTTTACATTTGTTATGTAGTGAACTTTTATAGCTTGATATGCAATGACCTGTAGTTGTTTACTTCTACGTGATTTAGTTTTGGTGGAAAGTTATCTCATTGGCAATCATAACACATATTAATTCTATAAATAATAAAATCGAATAGACAAAATGAAAACGAGGTCCCTGATATAGGCTTTTTTCGCCCAAAAAATCCAATTGATAAATTAATAAACCAAACATAATATCAACAATTGGAATACAAAAAATATTTAAACAGATCTATTTAATTATCAACTATTATACTTTTAGAAAAAATATTTCGGGGAAAACGTTTCATATCCTGAGAAGTCTTTGTGCAACCCGTCAATATAGAGTTAACAACAAGGCTAAATATGGTACAAACATGTTTTCATTTTTGGTTGTTACCTTCCGACTGGCAGTGAAACCCTTGCCAAAGTGGGTGTCCGTTTGGCTGTGCGTGATATATAACTTTCGCATCCACGGGGACGTTAAATCTGATGATTCGTGAAGAAAAATTGCCATGCTGTCTGCTCGTAAGACCCCTAGAAAAAACTTAGAATGGTCCGTGCGTGGCCTCTTGCCAGGGTAATACTGCTTATCTATCCCACATACAAAAACATATCATTTGACTAGGATGAGATTTTGGCGAATCATAAGTCCTTTATAGCTTCAATGAACATTACAATGAACAGCAAATCTGAGGACTTACCTTGTTTGTATTGGATACCTAAGCTTCACAAAATTCCGTACAAACAACGGTACATTGCCGGTTCATTTGCATGTTCTACAAAGGAATTGTCCATAAGATTGACAAAAAATCTGTCTGCAGTGAAAGAAAGTCTTCAGAAATACTGTGAAACTGTTTACTCGCGTAGTAGTATTAACCATATGTGGATTCTAAAAAAAAACTCGAAAGAACTTCTGGATAATTTTAAATCTCGATCTTTCTCTGAAATTAATTCTATCAAATCTTTCGATTTTACAACCCTGTATACCACCATTCCCCTTGTGAAATTGAAATTTCGTCTAAAATAAATAATCCACAATGCTTTTCAATATAAATATACTAGCATACGCTATACATTTATTACTTTGCGATACCATACGCCATATTTTGTTAATAGTGAACAAAAAGGTAAAAAAAGCTACACAGAGGAACAAGTGATCAGTATGCTGGAGTTTCTTATTGACAACATATTTGTTGAATTTGGAGGTAGACTTTTTCAACAAATCGTCGGTTTTCCTATTGGAACGACCCGTGTGCCTCTCCTTGCCGACCACTTCTTATTTTCATATGAGTCGGAGTTCCTTCAGATACTTGTCAAAAGGAGAAGATAAAAAAAGCCAGATCAATTAATTACACATTCAGATATATTGATGATGGTCTTTCCATTAACAATCCGAACTTTTCTGATTGGGTTCCATTAATATATCCTAGGGAACTAGAAATTAAAGAAACAACAGACATGGCTTCCTCCGCCTCAATTTTAGACTTATACCTCGAATTGGACATAAGCGGTCATCTCAGTACCAGAATCTATAACGAACGAGACGAATTTAATTTTGAAATTATAAATTTCCCCAACCTTACCAGCAATATACCAACTTTACCTGCATATGGGATATACACATTAAGGCCCAACAGAGGTTAAAGTTTTATTTGATGTACAGAAATTAGTAGTGTGATATATTTATCGGTTTGTTTATTTTAAATTCTTTTGTTTTAGAAGGAATGTTGATAAGCTAATGCGTCTTCATTTAACAAAACCAGTAGAAAAACGTGGTAGAAACCAAAGGAAAATCTGAAAGGTTTTGTGTGTAATTAATAAACCTTAGTGCAGAACAGACAATTAAATTTACGAAAAGACAATAATGTAAACGAGTCGGTTTTTAACACAAATAAATGATGCAACTATCTGATTCGAATGTTTGTAATGATGTCGAACAAAGCAATCATAGTATGTCTTCGTTAAATTGTGATGTTTTTTTTTTTCAAGTTTAGCAATTACAATGTTAAAAGAAAGATACCAAGGCGGAAATAAAGAAATCATACATCAAAGAACGACAGAAAAAATCATTACAAAAAAAAAAGACGAAAGAAAATGAATAACAAAATATTACCAAAACACACACTCAGGATCTGTGAACAAGTATGTTACTGGTGTTTAACCCTAATAATTTTTGAACTAGTATGTTTTTTGTCTTAACACACTGTACAACCTATTCACCATTTTCTGTGATGTCCAACGGATACTATATGTATTCTATGCCAATAGACGCGAGATAAGCAGTGATCAACCAACCCTTTCTATTGATAGCCAGTGCAATACATATGTCTAAAACAATTCACGCGTAAAAGGTAAAAATCATTTATAAAGGTATCATATCAATCAAAGCAAAAACAAAAATTTTCTTAGTTACAAAAATCACTAAATATATTTAAGAAGAAATCCATCTGGAACCTGTGATTGATATAATTTCAATTCGAGAATACGAATTTGAAAATTTAAAAAAAATCGTGGTAACAAATATGTTCATACAGATTTTTGTAATTTGTGATCACGAATTTAATTCGTTCCCACAGATTATTATATTAATTATGATGGAATGGATTCAATAATCTGTCATAACTAATTCAATCTATGTTCACGATTCTAAGTGAACTTATTCAATACATTCGATATTACGAAATAAATCGGTGAGATCAATTATAATTTGTTGTGACGACTTGCTTATAATTCGTGAAAATATATGTAATATTTGCCAGTAAACGTTAATCATACAACCAATCAATCATTCCAACTTATTTCCAATAATGAAAGTTTTCTTTCTTTACGTAAATAGTGGTTGATAATGGACGAACATATGATGACCTTAAGACAGTTTTTTATTTTTTTTATTTCGGAGCGGTATCATTGAACTGTACAAAACCTCCTTCAATTCCAGTAATCCCCAAGGGTGACTGGGGAATAGAAGTATGGTCACCATTGGTCTTCCTCCGACCGGCGGTAAAACCCTCGTCAAAGTGGGGCGTCCGTTTGGCTGTGCGGGATGTACAAATTTGCAGCCACGTCCGGTCAGAATGGGGACGTTAAATCCGATGCCTCGTGTAAAGAGAGTGCCACGCTCTTTGCACGTTAAGAACCCTTGCAACAACTCTTTGAGGGGTCCGTAGGTGACCTGTTGCAAGGCTAAATTTCTGTCCCTATCCAATATACCCTCATTTCCCGTGGCAGTCTAAATTCCTCCGACCTTAATCCCAGACGCCCCTATTACAGAACCTACCTATTGTTATTATTGTGAACTTGTTCTCGTCC